>BJCM01216119.1:14419-25491 GCA_018326385.1 Flaveria bidentis | reverse complement strand
CTCATACCACAGCCTAGGTGCTTGGTGCAGCCCATATAGAGCTTTATCCAATTTGCACACATAGTTGGGGTGTTGTGGGTCTTCAAATCCTGGAGGCTGGCACACATAGACTTCCCTATCTATATCCCTATATAGAAAGGCACACTTGACATCAAGTTGGTAGACAGTGAAATTCTTGGATGCGGTATAAGCAAGGAAGATCCTAACTGCCTCAAGTCTTACAACAGGTGCAAAGACATCAATATAATTGATTCCTTCCTCTTGGGTGTATCCTTGAACCACTAGTCTTGCCTTGTTCTTGATAATCAAGACTCTGTCATCTCTCTTGTTTCTAAACACCCATTTGGTGCCTATAGGTACTTGACCAGATGGTAGCGGACATAGGTTCCAAACCTTTTGTCTTTTGAATTGAAGCAGCTCCTCTTGCATCGATTTAACCCAGCTACTATCTTTTAGGGCATCTTCTACCTTATTGGGTTCCATCTAAGATTGGTAGCATCAGTACAGGCATACATTCCTATTATGAGTCTATCCTCTTGTTCTCACACCTTCAGAGACATCCCCTATGATGTTCTAAGTTGGATGAGTGTTATAAATCTGTAGATGAGGAATCACTTCTAGCTGCAAAGATAGATCTTGATTGGACATATTTTGCTTAGGAGCTAGAACACTTTGTCCAGTTGTTGTTTCAAGTTCATTCAATGAGGATTTATTGAATGAATGAGAAACATCATTATTTGTTGGCTGTGAAGTAACATTAATAGTTGTTTGTTCCTTCTGAATGCTACTTCCATCAACTTGGTGTTATGCAGGGTCACCTAATGAACTTTGAGGAACAATAGGTGATTCATTGATTGAAGCTCCACTATTCCTTGAGATGGTTATACTATCAAATCTGCCCATAGTGGAAGCTTGATTTGTTATAGCTCTTGGAGAACTTGGAATACGCCTGGGTAACTCAAATAATTGGATATCTTCTGAATTTCCTTGAGTACCTATTCTAGCTAAAATATTCTCACAAGATTGTTTATAATAGTTTGGAAATAATTCTAAATCAAAAATATGATCAGGTACATTCCCCTTAACACAAGGAGTGTGCTCATTAACAACTATGTTGGAGCTAGAAGAGTATCCAACAAAGATAGCATCATCCGACTTTTCAGCAAATTTTGCCAAATTGACCTTTGTGTTAAGTATGGTACACCTGCTGCCAAAGGACCTTAGAAAGCCAATAAACGGTGGCCTTTTGTTCCATAGCTCATAAGGGGTTTTTCCATGTGGCTTAACTACCAAAACTCTATTCTGTACATAGCATGTAGTGCTGACTGCCTCTACCTAAAATGTTAGAGGTAGTTTGGAATCAGCTAACATATTTCGAGCAACCTCAATAAGTGTCCAATTCCTCCTCTCAGTAACACCATTTTGTTGAGGAGTTCTGGGAGCACTATATTGTTTGGCATTCCCTTTTGAGTTATAGAATGAGTCAAGAATGAAGTTCTTAAACTCAGTCCTTTGATCACTTTTAATTATCATAACCTTATGATCAATTTGATTTTCTATTTTAAGAATAAATGATTTTACTGTTTCAGCAGTTTCATCTTTATATCTTAAAAAATACACCCATGTGAATCGTGTAAAATCATCAAAATCACAAGGCAATATGAGTTCCTTACAATGCTCATTATACTTGTCGGACCAAATAGATCCATGTGCAATAAGTATAATGGAGTGGTGATATAGTTAACAACTTTGGATTTATGAGATGCCCTCTGTTGCTTCCCTTTCAGGCATGCAACACAATTATCTTTGCAGAAAAATTCCTTTTTAGGCAAACCATGTACCAAGTTATTTTTAGCCAATTTATTCATTGTCTTAAAATTTAAATGACACATTCGTTTATGCCATAATGTTGACTCATCACCATCATCTTTGGAAAGAAAGCATGATACTTCACCCATTGGGGAAGCATTGTTCATATCTAGCTTGTACATATCCCCTTTCAAGGGAGATCTAAGAAGCACCAATTCCGGAGGAATTGTCATCCTTTGTTTGAGGATAATGCACACATGTTCTGTGAAAAGCATTTGATGTTTTTGATCATAGAACTGAGAAAAACTTAACAGATTATGTTCAAGCTATTTGACAAAGTGAACTTTGTCAGCTTTTAACTTTCCATCGGATATACTTCTTTTGCCAGAAATATATCCTCCGGCCTCACCTCCAAACTAGACAGGTTCTCCATCATAATGTTGAAATTGTTGAAGGAGAGATTTGTTCCCTGTCATGTGCCTAGGGAATCCACTAACCATAATCCAAATATTGTTATTCTTGTCATATGGATGTCCCTGCATATAAGATGAGATGATTAGTTTTGATTGGAAACACAATCCTTGTTGGTCTTGGGTTCTTCCAATGATAGTGACATAATTGAACCAAAAGTTAAGCATGGGGGTTCAAGGGATGCCTTTGAAGAAGAGGTTTGGGTTGCAGCATCTTTCTTGATCCCTTTGGTTGATAAAAGAGGATGAGCCATTGGAGGCTTTTGCAACATGGCATTCTTGCGAAGCTTCATTTTTTTTGGAAGAACCCTTCACCATCTTTTCTTTTGAAGCAGTCTTCTTCTGGGGTAGTTTCAAGGGAGTTCTTTTGTTCTTTTCATTTCTAACAGTTTTAGGTTCCGAAGCTATTTTTCCTTCGGAAGAAGAATTTTCTTCCAAAGGCAACCTTGCTTCGGAAACCAGCTTTCCCTTTTTCATCACTTGGACCATTTGATAGGGTCCAAATGAGAAACTTTCCCTAGCTCCTTCTCTCTTAACATTATTTTCATAGCAGGATTGTAGTAACAATCTTTAGCCATATGGTTTTGCAGACCATACATTATGCATGCAATGTTAGTCTTTTGGGAATTGGAAGATTGTTGTTTCTTGTGCTTTTTATCTTCATCAACAACCTTTCCCTTTAACTTCTGATCCTTTGGTAGGATAGGAGTGTTGGTACTACACCCCTTTCCTGAATCAGAGTTACCTTCCACCTAGAATCCAACTGAGATGAATACACCCTTTTTTTAGGGTCAATCATTAGCTTTGACCCAACAACTTTCTTGGCAGGTCTTCTTGCAGCTTTAGCTTTACTTCTTCTAGATTTGGTGGTTAGGATTTGATCTTCAATGGGAGACGTGGGTTGAGTTACATGTTCCTTCCCTATGCTGGCCTCTATTATTGAGTCATTCTTCAACTCAAGTGAAGATAGGTCAGCAGATGGGACCTCTTGCTCTTCAGTACCACATCTATGTTGTCTTACGTACCCATAAGAATATGGTGGAGCAATTTCATTGGTCCCTAACCCTCCTTTGTTTTGATAACAAATTTTGGAGTGGTAGGATGATGCAATAATAGACTGGAAGTTCTACTTAGAAATAACATACTTCCTGGCTTGAGCCTCAGTAGTGACAAGCTGGGCTTGAGCCTCAGCAGTGACAAGTTGTGCTTGAGCCTCAGAATATTTGGATATTAAATCCTTTATTTGAGTCTTCTAATTTATGTGTTCATGTTTTAATAAGGAAACAACTTTCTCTAACTCTTCAATATTTCTTTTGTAGTCAGATTCAACCCTTTTAAAATCAGATTTCAAAACATTTAAAGACTCAATATCAAATTCAATTTACATATTGTAGTCCTGATACAGTTTAACCTTAGCAACACATGCAGGAGTACAAAAATGTTCATATACCTTATTGTCATCTGTTCCTACCATGCGTTCTTGAGAAGGAGTCACATCCTGCACCATAAAGCTCCAGTCAACTTCTTGAGCCATTGCAGCTGTCTTAGTCGACTTTCCAGAAGGCTTTGATGTAAAGGGATGTGTGGAGGCCTGTGTGGTTCCTGGATTAAATTTGGGAGCCTTGCATTCCCTTGCAAAATGACCAAGCTAGTTACAGTTGTAACATTTGGCCTTGGTTTTGTCAAACCCAATTGCTATTGGTTGGGTTCTGGGGAAACTGCCTTCTAGTTTTCTTGAAGAACTTCTTTGTTCTATAGGTTAAAAGAGCCATTTGTTGGACAATGTCCATATATTCTACATCAGCTGGACTGAAGCACTCTAGTTCATCAAAGCAGTAATGAAAATCACTAGTGTCCATTTCCTGAGACAAGGGCATATTTGTCCTGAAAGGGACCATGTTGAGCATGTTGAGACCTGGGAGTCTCAAGAAATGTAATGTATGGTCCAGATGAGTAGGATGGTTGTTGTGTGTATGTCATGTACTGTTGAGATTGTGTCGGTCCTGAGCCTTCAGCAACCATTAAGGCGTTGCTAGCAGGAAGACTCAGAAGTTTGATTGTCTGATGGCCTCTCTTGCTCTCCATTTCTAAGCGGTATCCATCAAGGATGCCATAGAGTTCAGTCATGGTGAGGGTGTTCAGGTTTTCTGTCCTCTTGATAGAGACACAATAGAACGTCAACTCATTTGGAAGAGCACTCATGAACTCCCTTGTGAGGTCTCTAAGTTCAAGAGTGATTCCCACAGACTAAAGGGAAGAAATGAGATCCATGTACCTGAAGTATTGTTGGATGAGGGTCTCTCTAGCAATGTAGGTGAAGTTCTTAAACTGCTACTTTAGTGAGTCCTTCTTGGAGTCATTTGAGCTAGAGTACATTTGAGCAAGTGCATCAAACAATTCTTTGACTCATTTGCAATGCTCAAACCCTACCATGATGGAGTTGGGTATTGCAGTAATAAGAATAGTCATTGCATTGCTGTCAACATCCATCTTCTTCCAGTCCTCATCAGAGTAGTCTTCAATAGCCTTCTCTATCATAGCACCGTTTCCACCAGGTGCTGCCACATTGGGTTTATACGGCCCATTGACAGTAGAATACCACATCTTGCTGTCTTGATACCTAATGAAGCCTTCCATGTGTCTGCTCCATGACCTGAAGTTTTCAGGTGTAATGTTGGGAGCTTTAGTCATGGTTCCCATCTCTACTTTAGATTTGTTAAGAGCCATTTTGAGTGAGTTATAAGGAGGAGTGAAAAACAGGTTGATTTGGATCGTAAGATCACACAATGAAGAGACTAAAAAGCTCAGATACCAATTGCAGGATCGGTTTATGTCACTAAACACTTGGTTTTCTCTCAAACTCACTTACACTACACTCGGATGTATCAGATTCTCTAAGAGTTGATAATAATATAATAAGTAACAATGAACACAAAAAGATAATTTTCAAGGTACTTGCATATTTTGCTTCCCAACTCAAAGTGTTACAAGACTCTTACAAGCATATGAGAAACTATATATAATACTACCTACAGCCGGATATACTTTAATACCAGCTGGAATTCTCTAACTAAAGCAAATGCTACAAATCTATAGTTAAGGTATCTTAGATAATGTCTTATCCAAGATAAGGTAGTCATGACATGTCCATGACTTAACTTTTGTCACCAACTAAGGTTGGCAACTATGTTATCTACTAAAGGTAAATAGTGGAATAAAGTATGGTCAACTACATGGCCCTTTGAGAAAGTGCCATGCAGTATATCAGAGGTCTGCAGCGGAGTGTCAAAGACACCATACTTATGTCCACTGGTTCATAGCAGTGTCTTCCAAAGGGTAGTTGGCTTCGGAAGAACAAGTTCTTTCGAAGCCACTTATACTTTGGAAGAGGCTACTTCTTCCAAGGCTTAAGGACTTCTTCTTTTCTTCATACTTCGAAAGTTGTCTTCTGATGTTTTCTTCTTAGACTTGATATTCGCAAGTGAATATTCGACTTCGGAAGTAGAGTTTGTCTTCGGAAGTTGATCTTTCACTTTTTCTTCGGAAGAACTCTATTTCCTTTGGAAGTTCCACACTTAGCTTTGAAAGCCTTTGTAGATTGCACCAAAATTTGTCTAAGTGATTTGGTTTTATTTGCACCATTCTTCTTCTTGATCCAACAGTCTTTGACTTTGGTGGTGACTGGGATACGCATTTACCGTTAGCGGAATTCTCGTATAACAATAGTTATCATTCAAGTATCAAGATGGCACCATTCGAGGCTTTGTACGGTTGTAAATGTCGTTCACCAATTTGTTGGACTGACATTGGTGAGAACTCATCACAGGTCCTGAACTTATTAAAGAAACAACCAACAAAGTTTCCAAAATTCGAAATAACCTTGAGGTGGCTAGAAGTCGTCAAAAGAGTTATGTCGATAAAAGACACAAACAGTTGGAATTTCAAGTCAACGACGTGGTTCTTCTTAAGTTCTCTCCATGGAAAGGTGTTGTTCACTTTGGAAATAAGTGTAAGTTAGCCCCATATTTTGTAGGACCTTTCAAGATTCTAAAAAGAATTGGGAAAGTGGCTTACAAACTGGAACTACCTTCTGAAATTAGCAGAGTTCGCACTATCTTCCATGTATAAAACCCAAGGAAATGCCTAGCTGATGAAAAATTGCATGTTCCTCTAGAGGAAATCCAAATAGATGAGTCATTGCATTTCGTTGAGAAGCCTGTTGAGATTATGGACCTAACCTTGAAGAAGACCCGAACAACTACCACACCGATCGTCAAAGTCCATTGGGAAAACAAACATGGAGCTGAGTTTACTTGGGGAGGAGCATATGAAGAAGAAGTACCCATATTTGTTCATGTAATTTCATTCTTAATTTCAAGACGAAATTCTTATAAGTTGGGGAGACTTTAACATCTTGTATGTTTTCCGCTAATTAAAAGTTTGCATCGTTATATTCTTGCAAGGACCAAAGTTGACAATCTTGTAACTCATGGTTTAATTATGCTTATTTCTTAGTTTGGCTTTAATTCTTTAATTTGAAAGCTAATAATTTTAATTATTAAAAGTTAAATAAGTAAAAAGTTGTAAAATAATTAAAACATAAAAATAATTAAAGTCCAAGGGGTTAACTTGTTAATTTTGAAACTTTAAAAGAAGTTTTTGGCATAAAATAATAAAGGAAGGAAATTATAGGGACCATTTGTGTAAGTACCTGAAACCCAACTCCCCCTTTTGTTCAAACCCATTTTTCCGGCCGCTGGCTGGTGTAGATCCGGAGAAGCGTCGGGGATGCCAAAACCCCATAATTTCTTCATAATTCGAACCCCAAACGATACCAACCGTTTCCAGAACGTGTTTCGAACTTAAAGACACATTTTAATTGAGTTAAACAACGGTTATGGACTCAAACAATCCAAGTAACCGTCGTCACTATCAATTGAGTCGTTCAATTAATTAAACTCAACAATAATCAATTTAATTAAACCTAATCTTGTCTCTTGGAATGGGCTTCCTTGAGTGTAGCTTTCTCTTGGTGTCTCTGGGAAGGTGATGAAAGGACCCTTTTATGAGTTGCCAGGGTAGCATATAAGATGATGTTGAGGTTCTATGCTATCCCTTTTAGTCACATGTAGGGCTGAACTCATTTGATTGCTGGAGTTACCATATGAACCTTGCATGTTCATCTCAATCTGGTATCCACTGAGAATTCCATACAACTTAATCCAAGTAAGAGTCTTAAGGTTCTCAATCCTCTTGATAACAACATAGTAATATGTCCATTGCCTAGGAAGAGAGGACATAAACTTCCTTACAATGTCCATGTTTTCAAGAGTCACTCCAACATCCACTAAAGTGTCCATAATCTCAAGATACCTGAAGTATTGTTGAGACATGGTTTCACTTGTTTTAAAGGTGACGTTTTCAAATTCCTGCTTTAGGAGATCTTTCTTGTTCTCCTTGGCTTCAGTAGACCCCTCATACATTAGTTTCAATGCATCCCATAACTGTTTAGTTGTTTTGCGTTTCCTGAAACCTCTATATACAGAGTTTGGAAGAGTAGTTTGAAGGGCTATCATGGCTTTCTAATCAATCTCTACTCCCTTTTTGTCTTCATCAGAGTAATCAGCCACAGCCTTTGGAAACATACCACTTCCAATAGCTGTGGAGGTGCTTGGTATGTAAGGTCATGAGACAACAAATTCCCATATCTTGGAGTCTTGTATCTTGATGAAACATTCCATCCTTTGGCACCAAGTGTCAAGTCTTCTAGAATGATAAGTGGGGACTTTGTCATGGTTCTAGTTTCCATATCAGCTTTACTGATAACTACCATTTAAGATGTTAAGTAATTTTGTGTATGGGGGATATTAAGATTGTGAGATCTTATAATCAAGATCCTGGAAAGATCTGATACCAATTGCAAGACTGTTTAACGGAATGGTCACTTATAACACAAGACACAAAGAGGAGAGTGAGTTAGAACACTTAACAGATCAAATGGGGTACTAGTAACCAGTCACACTTTGATACTAAGAAACATAAGTAATAAAGAGACAAAACAAGAACAATAACACAAGTGTTTGGTTTTCAAGAATGTTGTATATTGTTCTCGAGTTCTTTACAAGTGCTACAAATCATAAGGAAAGATATAAGGGACCTGCGATACTTTATATTACATCTTACAGTCGGCCATACTTTGAAGGCCAGCTGGACAGATAATCTAGACAACAACAAAATCAATGTAGAGTAAAAAGGGAGATTATCTTTTGACTAGTGACTATGACATGCCATAGCTCACATCCTAATATATTACAAAAATGATAAAAGTACATAAAGAAGAAAGCAACAAACTTAAGACCTCAATGTACAGTTCACCAAAAGCATGGACCTTTCACCAACTTGTGAAAGTTGGTGAATCAAATAGAGTTATAGTGGATAGGTGGTTCAACTTTATTGTAAAAGGTACATAAGATAAAGCATGTACTCAAAAGTTTTCGGAAGAAATCTATCTTCATGAGTTGGCTTCGGAAGACTTTGTCTTTGAAGATTCAGAAGACTTCATATTTGGCTTCCGAAGATATTGGTCTTGGCTTTGGAATATTTTACACTTAGAATATTTTCTAAGGCATAGTGTGAAACTTCTGAAACATTCTACTTAGTACTTTTGTGCATGCATGCAGGATAGACATTAGATGTTTTGGATTGCATCAGCCTTATATGAACCTTACACTAATCCCTAACCACAATTCAACATCATGTATGATCACCAATTCTTAAACTCCTTACATGATCAACCAAGCATCCATAAAACTCAATTAACACATTCTATCACATTAAACATCATCAACAATCATTCTAACATGATCCTTACATCATAAACATGCCGAAATCATCATATCTAAGGTTCTACAAAAATAAAGTTTCCCTTATGGGAACGAAATCCCCAAAAGCTATCCAAAATCACAATCATTCATAATTTCATCAACTTTATATCAAATCAAGTTTATAACATTCATTCTAATATGATTACCATCATTAAATCATCAAAATTTCCGATCATCATACATAAAAGTTTCTACTTTTAGTAAGTTATGATCTACACACCAATTTCATAAATTTTTTGCAGAGTTCAATTAAACTAACATCTTGTATCTAACATCATATTATCATCAAACCATAAATTTCAAGAATAAAAATTTTCCTCTTAAGGCATTGTATGAACTAGATGATCAACCCATAGATTATCTACCAATCATCAATTTCATGTTTTCATCACCAATTTCGAAATTAGGGTTCATAAAGAACAATCAACATGAAAAACTAGTCAAAACTAACCTTTAGATGTGTAGAAATCAAGAATTATGCTTGCAAACCACCTTCGAATGCTTGAACCAAATCAAACTTGTATGTGTGTTCTTGATGAATTCGCAAAGGGTGGGGGGTTTGGGTGATAGTTTTGGCTGAATGGGAGCAAGGGGGATTTATATAACACATTATCACGTCATCGCGTAAAATTCACCAAATAAATATTTAAAATTTTATAAGTTCATGAATTACATAATCACAACTAATAATCAACATTATTAATTAGATTATTATTGTTTATCATAAATTATTATTATTATTATTAAGTCACCAATGTTCAATGACAACTAATATGTGCTCATGACACATGAATGCAAGACTTAATAGAACTAACGCCCTTTGGTAACGGAAAATTACCAAATGTCACAAAGTGTCCATATTTTTTAGTACAAAAATGATATTTTTGATGGTGAAATGTGCCATCACTTATATTTAAGCTATTTCATCTACTTTATATTTATTATTCAATAAAAGTTTTTAAACCACTATAACATTTTATTGAATGCTATTTTTTTTATAAAAATAACACCATTAAACTCGTCTTATTTTTCTCTTTAACTTCATTATACTTTTGTAAATAGAAGGATCATCTGAAACTACTATAACATGGCATAATACACTAATGTAGTAATGTGTTACAATGCAAAAAATCAAAGAAATGTTACAAAACAAATGAGAATAACATCACATTACAAAGGAAACATCAATTATTATTTGCACTAGCAAATTTTGATAGATATATTTAACTACATCTTGACTTCAAACTTGAACACCATTTTACTTCAAAACTTGAATATGAGTTAACGTTTTGAACTTTAACACATTCCCTCTAATTTATCGCATCCATGTGTTTGCATTAAAAATTAAAAACTGTGACTTGTAGAAAAAATAAATTGTTATGGTATAAACAAATGTAAAAAGTTTTACAAATGATGCAACATTGGTGGTATATTGATATAATGAAGTATTCAACTAATGTACATGGGGTAATTTATTGATGAAACTTGGTGTTATGTTAATGTAAACAAGTGTAAAACTAATGTAAAAAGGTGTAACATTAATGTAAAGAGTCTGGTTAATTATATAACATGTATTTCACCCATAACAATCATAAATATAATTTATTTAAATATAACAACAACCAAGAACGAACATATAATAAAATAGAAACAAGATCTACCCCAAATATAACAAATATAAAACAAGAAATATAAATTATTTAAAATAAAACCTAATACATAACACTAATATAAGGTGTAACGTCAATGTAAAAAAGTGTAACATCAATATAATTTTTTTGTTAATTATACACTTTATATTTCACCTGAAAGATCACGACTATAATTTATTTACAAACTAATAACAAGAAAGAACCAAAATATAACAACCTAGAAAAAAATTAACAAACCAAAAACAATATATATATAT
>BJCM01216119.1:0-14394 GCA_018326385.1 Flaveria bidentis | reverse complement strand
TATATATATATATATATATATTAAGTAAAAAAATAAATCAAACACAAGTAAGAACCAAAACCTAGAATATATTTTATCATAATACCAAGATCTAACCATTATACAAAAAATATAACAAATCATAAAAAAGATTTGAACCAATCAAACCTCCTCTAGTTATTGTCTCCCCATACGATTACCTTTATAAGTTCACTGGTGGTGGGGTTCTTGTGGTGTTCATTGGTAGGTGGGCTCCTGGAGTCGACTTGTTGAGTTGAAAGAAAGTTGTGAAGGTTGCAGTGGTGGTAGAGGTCAACTGATGGAGATGGCAATATGCTCATGGTGGTTAGGAGGGAAATGTGTCGGTGGGAGGTGGTGCTAATGTGCTGGTGGTTGTGGCATTACATCGACCGGTGGAGATAAAAGAGATAAGATAGAGGGATGGAAGGGGAGACAACATTGTTCTTCTTTGTCATCTTTATGAAGCTTATTATGAAGACGACAAATTTATGTATTTTTTAAAGTAGTCTTAGATAAGATGTTAGAGCCTGATAAAACGTAAATCATAAAAGAGTAAATGAATTATATGTTGTGATTCCTAGGATCGCAATCAATAATTATCAGTATTAATTGGACAACGTCAAGTTAACGTTTGCGGAATCAACATTAACATTATTTAATTGTAATAAATAATTATCAACAATAATGATTAATAATTAAGATGAACACAATGAATAGAACGCAATTAATAATCAAACAAAGATATAATTCAAATGTATTTCATTAATATTAATTAATGATTACAGATGAATAAACAATAAATTGCTTTGATTTGAATGTATTGATGATGTGACGGCTATTAGGGTTTGTGTTTGTGTGATTTGATGTGATGTTTTGTTGGTTGTTCTAGCCGTCTGCCCCATCCTTGATGTGAAACCCATGATCCATATATATAGGCACACGTGTTTTCGTTAAGGAAACACCAGATCTCTTGGGATTCGCACAGCTGTCGAGTTGACTTGTTAACTTGTTGATGTGTAACACTTGTGTTATTAAATAAAAGTGTTTGGACTCCGTTGGAATATGGTCTTCCGTAGATGTTTGTTCTTCCACAGAAGTCTTATTCTTCCGAAGGTACTTTGTTCTTCCGAAGGTATCTTCACTTCATCCTCAGAGCTGATTGTTCATCTGTAAAAGATCTTCGAATGTATTTTACTTGTAATAAACATATCAACCGAAGAACAAAATGTTCATCCGTAGATGTTTCTTACACTTGGTCAATTTTAGTAATTCACCAATTATAATGTTTTACCTGCAAACATACATAAATCAACACACATATATGGGTTAACCTATATATTCAATGCATACAAAATAATGAATTACAAGTGTTCATTACAAATATTGATTAAAGTTCTAAGCATATACAAAATGATCTAGACCTATAATTCCTAGATCTAACAATATTCCCCCTTAGGCTTAGACACTTGTAATTGGCTCTTCAAAATTGAAAGTTCCTTCAATCTTGACACCATCTTCTTGTTAAAGTATGATATTGCATCCTTTTGATTATCGTACTTGTACTTGATCTCCATTCTGCATATCCTTTGTAGAGTCTTAAAACTTAAGCCCAAAATGTCTTCTTCAGTTGTAAGAGTTTCTACAACACTTTGACTGTGAACTATCTCTAGCTCATCTTCTTCTGTGATTCTTAGTTCTGATACTTCTTCAATGTTAGCTCCTTTCAACATCCTAACATTATATCTTCTTCTCTTATATGCTTTTGCATGCAGTTTGTCCACCACTTGAATCATGTGCACATATAAGCATAAATCATTATGTGCTCTTTCATTAGACAACTTTGGGAAAATTTTGTCATGAAAGTATGATGTGTAACTGGGGTGGAGCAACTTGATCTCCACCGGATCAAATATTCTTATTTTCTCTGCTTTCTTTCCTTCTGCATTCCTCAGCAGCACCAATTCTTTGGTCTTCTCAACATATCCCAATTCCATTATGGTATATGTATATTGATTCCCATCAAATCTTTTATCAACTGTTGCCTTTCAGTTTTGGTATCCAACCCTCTTTAAGAACTCATCATCTACCAATGTAGAGGAGTTGGATTTTGATCTTTTCATCCTTTCTGATCTTTTTTTGTGCTCATCATCCTCTATCTTGGCTTCTTTAAGCACATCAGCTCTGAATTTTGTCTTTAACTTTCCCAACAACATAGAGAGGTCTCTTCCTCTTGGATGAATTGGATTGTTAGAAACGATTAAATTTGCAGATCTTTGAGGTCACTTTCAGGTAGGCACTACAGTGATACTACATCATGGAAGTATTGAATCCTTCTAGATGTTCTCTTAATGATAGCACAGTCCATTCTTGATCATACTTCCAGACCATGATCTTGTTGTCTTCCACAGAGTTGGGGCTTGTGATGTGGTCAAACAGTTATATCAAGATAGACTTTTTCTCTGTAGTCTCTCTGACTGTTGTACTCAATGGCCACACTTTTTGAGGTATGATTTCTCGTGGCTTTCTGATTAGTTTATCTTTCCCTTTGTGTTGATCTTTACTTTCAACTATTATTGGTTCAGCAGTGATTTTGTTATGTTGTTCAGCATCAGGCTTTGGAGCTTCAGTCCTGAATCTTACCCATATGTCTAGCTCAACTGCCATAACATGCTTCATCATCCTCCTTAGTTCACTACCTAATCTTCCTTTGAGTTCATAGCTTTTGTAGTTGTCACCCTGTAACCAACATATCATATTGTACTTTGAGAGCTTAGCTGTATCACAATGACCCAACTCCTTTTTGATTTTCTGAATTGATTGAAAGGGTATGAATGTCTCATAGTTGCAATTTGGAATTATGAATCTACCTAGCTCGAATTCCTTCAAGATATTCTTCATCTCATTCACATTCAGCCTTTCTACTAGATCATATGGAACCCATGATTGATTAGTGCCATGAACATTGAGGATTTTGGCCTTTCTTCAAGTATGTCTTTTGTTGTTAGCAGGTCTTCAGTAGTTTATTCTTCTTGGTCTTTGTTAGTTTCATCTTCAGTCAGCTCTTTCCATTCAGCATCACTTTCAGCTTCATTAATAGTAACCGGTTTTGATGTTGAAACATTCACTGAATCAGTTTGCTCTAAAGTTGTATGCCTTGACCTTTTAGGTGAATCTTCAACATTCATTACCTGATTCTTTGTAGAACCTAAGTACTTTCTTTTCCTGTAATATAGAATTAGTTGCTTAGAGTATGTTGCAGGTTCTTTTGGTTGTATTGATGTAGTGGTAGCCTTACATTCCACCGCACTTATTTTCATCTTCAACTCCTCAACCTCTTCATTCTTTCTTTGTACCTGAGCATGTTGTTAGTGAAAAGTCTTATTAGCTTGGTTGCTCTCTAACACAAGCTTTTCTATTTCAGCCTTTTGATTAGCAATAGACTCCTTTTGTTCTTTAATAAGCTCCAACAGAGCATCAATGACTTCATTGTTGCTTTAAGCATCTTCTCTTGATCTTATGATCATTGCTTTTTGTTGCATTACTTGAACATCCTTTTCTTTTATAATCGCTTTCAGCTCTTGAATTCTTTTCTTTCTGCAGTTAGACTTCACAACAAGCTTGTTGTATTCAGCCACCAAATAGCTTTTTCTTACTGGGATGTCCTTATCACTGATGTCATCTTCATCATAGGCAATAACCTCCACATAGTTGCCTTTTTCTTCTTCTTTCTCATCCTGAGCAGCTATATCACCATCATTCACATCTTCAGGAGCTACACTAGCTGAGCTTGAGCACATCTCAACTGATTGCTCTATTTGATCTTGATGAGGTTGTTGTTGCTACTGATGGACAATGACTAGTGAGACTAGTTCAGTATCATTTGAAAGGACAAAGGATTTAGTATTGGTTAATGATAATTGAATAGTACTGGCTTCAAAGACTAAGACTGTTTCTCGTGTATGAAAGCTCTCAGTGGATTGCTTTTTTGTAATTAGAGAGATTGGTTGAGTGTTTTAACTTTCAGATGATTATGATTGGGGTGTTTGTGGTTGATTTGGTGATAGAGGGTGGATCGGAGAGATAGGTTCTGTGTTTTGGCTGGCAGGTGATTGTGGTATGGATGGTTGAGGTTGTTGGTGAGTGGGTGTTTGATGAGTTGAAGATGAGGCTTCCTTAGCGTTAGCAGGAGAATTTTCATCCCAACCTTCCCATACTAGTTCTTGCGGTATGTTGGCATTTGCATCTACCACATGAGCAAACATTGGCATGTCTTCTCCTTGGTATTTTCCACTAATCTTATTCAAAACAGACCCACCCAAATAAGCTTGCACAAATACATCACCATCTCTTGCTATTCCAGGCAATTCACCATTATGATCAGTTGTAGGAACCTTAGGAACATGAACATTTTGTCAGCCTTTGCACTTTAATATGGGCATCACATTCAATTCACTTAAAGTTTGTCCTCCCTTTGCAAATCAAATCATCACTTTTTCACACTTACAGACTATGTAATTTAATTTATAAGATATATCTTGAGATGTATTGACATCTCATTAAAGCATTGTTGAAAAAGCTCTAAAAATAATATACAGTTGATCACATAGGATTCTTTTGAGAGCATAGATATGATCATCATCAGGTCAGCATGTAAAACAGAGGTGCCTTTAACCCAGGTCTTTGTTTACACAAAACAGATGGATGATTAGGATCATGATCTTTTCACCAGTTGGTTACAAATGTACACCATGGTGATCATACACCTAGGTCTTTGTTAATAAAAAATAGAGGGAGTATGATTTGCAAAGATAGATATTATAAAATATTGGTACATACTGTGTTTAGATGAGTGATTTGGTCATATCAGAACATGACTCACTTTATATATCCTTAAAATGAAGTGTCCCACAAACAATCACTTTGCATTATGTTTGGCATGCACTAAGTGTAGTTTCCACTCAAGCTGAACCTACTCACACATCAAGTAACTAGATCAGATATTAATGATATTTAAGAATTCAGGAAGAAGCAAAGGCATAATGTACTATCATTTTCCAAACATATGTCATGCTAAAGCTTTATTATTAAACCGATGTACAAGCATAGACACATGCTATTATTTGTTTGTTCATTATGATTAATCAAGGTTAATCATGCCCATTGACTCAATTAGAAAATTAAATCTAACTGAATCAAAGGCTTTAGTGAATAAATCAGCAAGCTAATTTGTTGTATCCACTTTGACTAACCTGGTCAAACCTTTTTCTAAGCAATCTCTCAAAAAATGGTATCTTATTTCAATATGCTTTGTTTTACTATGTTGCACAGGATTAGCGGTTATAAACATAGCAGCAGAATTGTCAATGTAAATTTGAGTTTAAAGGAAATTGTAACCATAATCAAGTAATTGGTTTTGCAACCAAAGGACTTAAGAACAACCAGCTGAAGCAGCTATGTACTCAGCCTCAGCTGTGGATACAGATACATTGCTTTGCTTCTTGCACTGCCATGAAACTAGTTGTGGTCCTATGAATTGACATCCACCAGTTGTGGATTTTTCGTTTCTATTACATCCACCATAGTCACTATCTGAATATGAGTAGAGAGTGAAATCACCATCTTTGGGATACCAAAGACCAAGTCTTGGTTTTCCTTTCAGATATCTTAAGATCCTTTTCATAGCATTCAGATGAGACTTTTTTGGATCTGATTGATACCTAGCATAAACACACACAACAAACATAATATCAGGTCTATTGGCAGTTAAATACATATGTGATCCTATAATAGATCTGTACAATCTTTGATCAACAGATTGTCTAAAAGGATCAGGTACAATCTTTTCAATTGTTAAGGCTGGTGTTTTGCATGAAGATACATCAGCAAGGTTGTACTTCTTCAATATTTGATGTATGTATTTCTCTTGATTGATGAAATTCCCATCTGTCTTCTGATGAACTTGAAGACCAAGAAAGAAAGTTAATTCTCCAATTAAGCTCATCTGAAATTATGATTTCATTAATTCTTTAAAGCTTACACATAATTTCTTGTTAGTTGATCCAAATATAATATCATCAACATAAATTTGTACAACTAAGAGATCTTGATGTTCTTGTTTGAGAAAGAGAGTCTGATCTATAGTTCCCCTTTTGTATCCATGTTTGAGCACGAAAGATGATAGTGTTTCATACCATTTTCTTGGTGCTTGGTGCAGCCCATACAAAGCTTTATCAAGTTTGTATACCCAGTGTGGGTAGTGAGGATCTTAAAATCGAGGGGGTTGTGATACATAGACTTCATCAATTTTCCCATATAAGAAGGCACACTTGACATCCATTTGATACACAGTGAACTTCTTATATGATGCATATGCTAGGAACACTCTTATGGCTTCAATTCTTGCAACTGGTGCAAAAACTTCATCATAGTCTATTCCTTCTTCTTGTGCATATCCTTGAGCAATCAACCTTGCTTTATTTCTTAAAATGATACCTCTATGATCTAGTTTAATTTTGTAGAGCCAACTAGTTCCAGTTGGATGTTGGCCTTCATGTAAATCAACTAGAGTCCACACCTTTTGCTTTCTAAATTATTGAAGCTCTTCTTGCATAGCTTCAATCCAACTATTGTCTTTTAGTGTAGCTCTGATGTTTGGAGGAACCACTTGTGAAAGAAAACAAGTGAAAAGACATATGTAGGCAATTCCATTTTGGCTTCTTGTAGTTCTTTTTGTAGGATCTCCAATGATGTTGTTGACTAGATGAGTCTTATGGATTCTTATTGATGGAGTTGATTCAACTGGAATGGATGATTCCAAGTTAGTCATATCCATTGTTGCAGACTGATCCAACCCAGATTAAGAATTTAAGAAGTAGTCAAAATGTTCAACATTTGGTATTGAATGATCTTCCGTAGGTTGAACATCAAAAGCATTATTAGTTTCTTCCGTAGGAGTTGTAAGAGCTTCTCCGGAATCATTTTGTTCATCCGTAGGAGTTACAGGAACTTCTCCGGATGATAAGTGAGGACTTGATGAAACATTTCTAATGTTTTTTGTATCTACTTGAGAACATGGAATAGCTACAGGAACAAAATTCATTTCTCCGAATACACAATGTACATCTGTGGATGAAGTGTCAGCAGCTACTGATGAAGTGTTTCCATATGTGGATGTGTGAATCCTTGGAGGATGAGCAGATAATGTCACTTCATTCATATTAGGGGGAACAAATGGATAGCATGTATAATCAAATCATGTATTATTGAAATAACCATAGTTAAATGACTCTGTTAAAGCATCTATATCAAACAATCATGATGATCCTTTAACTCATTTAGTAAATACAGATTCATCAAAAGATACATTTGGACTTTCTTCCATAATGTTATGTTGTGGAATATAGATACTATAAGATTTAGAAGTTAAAGAATATCCAACAAAGAAACCATCATAGGCTTTTTCTTAAAATTTTCCAAATGATTCTTTTATGTTTAAAACATATACATGACACCCAAAAGCTCTAAGATGTCCTATGTAAGGTTTTCTTTTAAATAACAGCTCATAAGGTGTTTTGTTATGTTCTTCGACAATTAATGTTCAATTTCGAACATTGCATGCAGTATTCACTGCCTCAGCCCAAAAGGTGATAGTCAATTGTGTATCAGCTAGCATTGTTCTGGCTGCTTCAATAAGTGTTTTATTTCTTCTTTCAGCATCTCCATTCTGTTGTGGAGTTCTTGGTGCACTGAATTGCCTTGCAATGCCTTTATTCCTGCAAAAGGAATCCAAGTCAGAATTGACAAATTCAGTACCATTGTCACTCCTAAAAAATTAACTTTTACATCAAGTTGATTCTCAATCTTGATGACAAAGTCCATTATTGTTTCTGATGTTTCATTCTTTTTTAAGAAAAAGACCCATGTAAATCTAGTGAAATCATAAACTATCACCAAACAATATTGTCTCTTTCCAATACTGATCACATTGGTAGGACCAAACAGATCCATGTGAAGCAATTTTAGAGGTGTAGTGTTTGTATTGTTAGTTTTGTATTTATGAGACACTCTATGTTGTTTTCCTCTATAACAAGAAGAACAATGAGTTGAGCAATAAAACTCTTTCTTTGGCAATCCAATGACTAAGTCATTTTCACCAATTTGTTCATGTTCTTCATGTTAGAATTGACAAGCCTTCTATGCCACAATTGAGATTCATCTTCTGATGAGTTAGATAGGATGCATGTTTCATGTCTTGTGAGTGATGTGGTGTTCATATCCCAAACATAAGTGTTTCCTTTTCTTGGTGCTTTAAGAAGGACCTAATCTTCTGGAACAGAAAAACTTGGCTTAAGAATGTAATAGTTAATGTTATCAAACAATGTGGTATAATTTTGATCACAAATTTGAGACACACTTAGTAAATTATACTGTAAATTTTCACAATAGTTTAGTTTCTCAAATTTGAGCAGACCATTAGTTACCATTCCTTCACCAACAATTTTACCTCCCATCTTATCCCCACCAAATGCCACATATGAAGCATTTTTATGTTTGAAGTCACGGAGAAGTGAACAGTTTCCTGTCATATGCCTAGAATAACTACTATCAACATACCATTTGTTGTCAGTTCTCTAAGATTGTTCCAGCACACAGAAAGAAATCAGTTAGAATTAACAACCCAAGCCTTAATGATCTTGGGTTTGCCAGCAGTATCTAAAATTGTCACTCCTTCATGAATAAGTCTTGAAGTTTCAGTTTTAATTTTGATTGATTCATTCTGTGTTGTTGCAGATGAGGATGATTCTGTTGAAGATGATGTTGATGATATAAGTCTAGATTTCTCAATCTCTTCTTCATTCACATTAATTTTGTTGACTTAATACTTTGATTTTGATAATGATTCTTGATTATTAAAGGTTTCATTATCTTTTGATTTTGAGTGAGGTACATGAGTCCCTTTTTTCAAATTTATCAAAGAAAGCACCATCAGTATTTGTTTCATTTTCAGTAAAATCCACCCTTTTATGAGGTGCTTTTGATTGCTGGAATGTTGTTCTTTTCTTCAAAGGTTGAACATCAGTGGATGTTTTCTCCTTTGATTTTGATTTTTGTTTTTGTTGTGCCTTCTTAATTTTTGAATATTTCTCACAATTAGTAGATTGAGTGTCTAATTCAGCTTTATCTGATTGTTTCTTCTTTGTGCTTTTTGTCTTGTTCTTTTTGTTAAAATAATATTCGTGTGTTGAATGGTTATTTTTGTTACAGAATGTTTGTTGAATTAACAGTCAGATGTCATGTGATTGCTCATATTGCAAATAGAACAATAACTACTGAAGTAGCAATCTTCAGTATTATGGTTTTTCAAGTCACACCATTTGCAATACATCTCCTCTGATTCTTTATCAGACTCAGTTACTTTCTTCTTATTTGTCAACTTCTGATGCTTTGAATCCTTTTTCAGTTTTGAAGTTGATTTTTCCTCTTCCAGCTTGTGAAGCTTTGATTTATTAGTTGTTGAGTTCCTCTTCCGTAGATCATCTACTGAATCAGTATCAACTTCTACTGAAGAGGGTTTCTTCTTCCGTAGATCTTGTAGTGAAGAAAGGTTCTTCTTCTGCTAAGGATCAGCTGATAGCTTCTTCTTTCCCTTTTCAATGGATGATTTGTGTCCTTCCTTAGTAGAAGCACACTTTTAATTCACTTTATTTGAACATTTTTGTTGCTAATTTAGTTCTTGAAGACCCTCATTTAATTCAGCTAATATTTTGCATATAGTCTTCAACATATTTCTTTGTTTAGGATGATATGGCAACTTTGTTTCTTCATGTACTTTTGGAATATTTGTTTCAAAACCAATATTCTTACTATTGGTCAGTAGATCATCATCATGTTCATCAGAATCATCCAAGTCATCACACTCATCAAAGTCAAATTTTGAATCCTTTTGATTAATCTTAACTGATTCTGAAGATTCAGTTTCATTCACCTCAGATTTATTATAAATGATTTGTTGATTAGAACTTGTTTCTACATTGTGCTTGGCACAAAATGATTTGACAAATATTTGTCATTGATTCAGACAAAGGAGTATAATTATTGTTTATAGGAGGTGCCACTGTATTATATCCCAACCTAGACCTGTTCTTTGATTCAATAAGAGAATATAATAATTTCTCATACTACTGAGATGAAAGTTGAAACTTCTGAAGTATCACTTTAGTTGATGCATGATCAGCCATGGATTTAGTTGAGGAAGTGGTCAGATGCTCAATTTGTGCCTTTAGACTGTAATTTTCAGAAACAATTTTATCTAAATCATTTTGTAAAGAGTTAATTTGTATTTGATATAATTTATGTTCTCTTACATGAAATTCATTCAAAATCATTGTTTCTTTAACTTTATCAACCAATTGAATGGACTCTATATCTTTCTACTCCCTAACACATATTGATGAAGATAACCTATCTCTTACCTCACTAGCCATGGGTGGAACTTTATTTTCCACATGAGCCATTAAAGCTTGATTTTCTTCTAGGACTTCCTTCTCATACATACTCCTGTCACATGTTCCATCTTGAAGAATGATCAGCCAAAATTCTTTTGAGTTACTTGTTCCTGTTGATGTATTAGTGGCTGGTGGGGATGACTTGGTACGTTGTGGTTGCCTGAAAGACCTTTGAGATGATGATGTTTGTTGAGACTTATGTTGTTGATGTTGTGTTGACAGAGGATTTTTTTGATTGCATTCTCTAGAAAAGTGTCCATATAGATTGCACTTGAATCATCTTGCTTTTGACTTATCAATAACAATCCTTGATGATTTACTTGCAACAGCCAAATTATTGTTTCTTCTGAGATATTGTTTGGCTCTATAACCAATCATTTATATTTGCCATCGTAGATCCATATCATCCACTACATCTAGAGGTAGTTCTTCCAAGTCTTGTTGACAAATAGTTGCAGAGGTTAATGAGCTTCCCAGGTAAGCTTGAAAACTTGAACTGAAAGCTGCAAAAGCTGCCTTTTGTCCTTCAGAGTCCAGAATGACAGTGATGGACTCTGTTTGATTGTAGGATGATGAAGGTTTTGCTAATGATGTATCTCTTTGGTCATTAGTTCTTCCTTTCTCTTTTCTTGACTTACTTTGAGAAGATTTCTTAGGAGGTTTTGACGCATAGAAACTCACTTCCTCCTCATCTTCACTCAAAGTATAAGAGTTATCAACATCATTATTGGAAATAAAGGCACTTCCTGAACTTTTTGTTTCTTTAAAGTGACATGGTGATACATGAGTTCTCACACTCTTGTTTCTTTATTTCTCATCCATTTCAAGAGCCTTAACTTTAGCTACTAGTGATCTAAACTAGTTGCTTTGAGGTCCATGGTGTTCTTGAACATGGATACAATTTGCTTCCAACTTTCTAGTAAAGTATGGAGCATCTTCTTGTTTAATTCCTCAATTGTGTATTTCAAGTCCAAGATATTCATCTCTATAACAAATTGCATAAATCTATGGAGTTGTTGAGGAATTGATTCACCCTCAATATGATGAAATTTTTAATATTGTGAACGAAGGGTATCCTTCCTAAAGCTTTGTATTTCATCACTTCCTTCACCGAGTGTATGAAGAATCTTCCACAAGGAATTTGTTGTTTTGTAATTTTCACACTTGATGAGTATTTCTTTAGGTAAAGCCATACTAAGCAATCTATATGCTTCCTTCTTAACATCATCGGATGACAGATCTTTTTTACTCATTGGTTGATTATTATCAATATAATCCAGCCCAAGAGTGGGTGGAATATAAGGAACTTCAGTTATTTGTAGATACATGTGTACCTAGTTTATAAGCTAAATGTAAATGTCTTTCATGTCTTACATATTTGTAATGAATGGGTTCAATGAAATATAATATGTGGTTGATGTTTATAATGTTAAATATTTCATATTATTATTGTGTTAAAATATGATGAACTTACTATATAGGTTTGAGGTTGTTGTGCATGGCTCTTAGTCAATAATGATTGAAAAATGTGTTCAACCTAGTCGTATGAGTCTTCATGCGAATGGACCATGCTTATGGACCATATGCATGAATACATCATGCTTATGGACCAGTCGCGCGAGTGAACTAGGAGACTGGATCAGTCGCACGATTGAGACATAAGATTGACTCAGTCACACGACTGAACCTTCAGTAGTGCGTATGGATCAATCGCATGATTCAGTCGCACGACTGAACCATGCTACTTGTTCAGTCGTACAATTGGAAACCCATAACCTATAAATACCACTTAATTCATGGAAATATAAAATAATTAAGAGAATGCTTCACAATACACGAACCTTAGCCATCTAGAACATCCAAGAAAGCCTGTCCAACTTCATAGATCATTCCTGATCGATCACTATTCGTTTATAACGTTTATTTTCAATCTTATATCAATCGGGTAATTTTTCAAACTGATTGGATCGCCAATCAAATAGGAATCCGCACTATGTGATTCCGTATAAACACAAAATCTGTTGGTATTTTGTACGTACACGGTCCTGACAAGTGGTATCAGAGCTTTGGCTCTTATTTTCCATTTGATTTAATTAGAATTGTGTCAAAACTCATGTTTTAACTCAAAATTGTCATCTTTTTGAGTCCACGGGTGTTTTTTGACGTTTCCAGGCATCAAAGTTGAAGTTTTTCATCATACGAAAGATTAGGGTTTCTGGGTAAATCGTAATTCATGTCACAATGTCAAAATTCGAAAATTTTCAAACACAGCATCCGTCAGTCGCACGAATAGCTCATTCGTACGATTTAGTCATCCGTATTGTCCATCCGTGCGATTGAGTCATCCGCATTGTCCATCCATGCGATTGAGTCATCCGCATTATCCATCAACATGATTGAGTCATCCGCATTGTCCATCCACACGACTGAGTCATCCACATTGTCCATCCACACGATTGAGTCATCCGCATTGTCTTATCCGCATTGTCCATTCGCATGACTGAACACCTTCAGTCGTTTGAGTCCATTCGCCTTGTTCATACACACGATTGAAACTGCCTGTTCTCCAAGTACAAAGTTATACAAATGAAAGATCAGTTTTCAGCGTTTACTACCGGGACGGACTCACGTATCCAGAACCTGCTGCTTCTGGAGAATGAGATAGGAAACCATAACAAACCGCCAAAGCTTATAACATTGGATGACTATCCACAATGGAAACAACGGTTCGAGATTTATCTAAATGAAGTGGATCCCAAGCTTTGGACATCTATCAAGACTGGTTACATGGTACCAGTTAGTGCTAATGGAGTCAAACTAACATTAGGAGGGATGAATGACACTCAAAAGATACTCTTCAATGCTGAGAAGAAATTCTATACCCTGCTGACTCAGTCAATCTCGAAAGACATCTTTCACTAGTTTTCTAAGAACAAGTAGGCCAAAAAGTTGTCGGAGGCATTAGAGAAGAGGTATGATGGAAATGCGACATTAAAGGCACTTAAGGCTAAAGCTCTCAAGAAGGAGTTTGATCACTTCTCCTCAATTTGGAATGAGAGCTTGGATGACATCATCGACAGGTTCTACCATCTGATGAGTGAGCTGCACACTCATGGTTTAACGATGTCTATGGAAGATGAAGTTTCAAGCTTTGCAGATGGTTTGCCTGAGAAATAGGATTCATTTATGTCCAACCTGAGACAGAATGATATACTTGCTCCACTGGACATAAATGACTTCATCTTGAAGTTAAGGGAGGAGGAACTAAGGATGAAATACAATTCGAAGAAAGGATCCTATGTTCAGAATCCTTCACTCTATAACTCGGTTCCAAATCCAAGTAGTTCAGGAGCACCACTTCAAACAGCTTTTGTGTCCAATTCCGTGGCTCCTTCTCAATCCGCTGCTTTAGGACAAGAAATGTCTGGGTCATCATCTACCCAATATATAGTGCCTGAAGCCAATACAACGAAGTTGAAGACCGAGAATCTCGGTAATATCGCAGTGGAGATTGCAAAAGAGCACATGGATATTCTAGCAGCAGCAGTTCTATCATATGATGGTTTAGTTGCTGGGAAGATTGAAAATTGTCATCTTGCAGATGAAGACTACAAGCAAGCTGACGAGAACGAGCTAGAAAGGATGGATATCATGTGGGCTCTAGCAAGTGCTGTTAGACGAGCTAAAAAGTTCATTAAGAAGACGGGTCAGAATCTTGTAGCCATAAAAGATACGACCTTTGGTTACGATAAAACCAAGGTCAACTGCTTAAATTATGGTGAAAATGGGCATTTTAAATGTGAATGTGTGAAGCCCAAGCAAACAGGAAATGGTAACCCATTTCCTACTTTCAACCATCAAGACAAAGACATGGTTGGAACCAGTTCTT
>BJCM01216114.1:0-18216 GCA_018326385.1 Flaveria bidentis | reverse complement strand
TCTGGTAGAGTTAGCATTCCACCTGAAAGATATGGATTTTTCATGAATGGATTCTATGTGGTTGACTCCAATGAGCCAACTACATACCATGATGCAATGTCCAATTCGGATTGTGACAAATGGTTGGAAGCCATGAACGTAGAGATGCAATCCATGTATGACAACCAAGTTTGGGAATTGGTTGACCATCCACTTAACTCCAAACCGGTTGGATGCAAGTGGGTTTTCAAGAAGAAAACGGATATGCATTGAAACTTGGATACTTATAAAGCTAGACTTGTAGCAAAATGTTTCACTCAAACTCAAGGGGTTGATTATGATGAAACCTTCTCGCTTGTGTCAATTCTAAAGTCAATTAGGATATTATATGCCATAGCTGCATATTATGAGATTTGACAAATGGATGTCAAAACCGCTTTTCTTAATGGACATCTCTAAGAGACTGTGCATATGGTTCAGCCTGATGGTTTTGTCGATCCACAACATCCTAATAAAGTGTGCAAGGTAAAAAGATCAATCTATGGATTGAAACAAGCATCGAGAAGTTGGAATCAACGTTTTGATGAAGAGATCAAGAAATTTGGTTTCATCAAGAACGCTGACAAGGCTTGTGTATATAAGAAGGCTAGTGGGAGCATAATTACATTCTTATTATTGTATGTTAATGGCATACTACTTTATGGAAATGATATTCCAACCATGGAAGGTGTTAAAACCTGGCTTGGAAGTTGTTTTTCCATAAAAGATCTCAGTGAAACGCCTATATTTTGGAAATAAATATCTATAGGGACAGATCAAGGCGGTTGATAGGTTTAAACCAAAGTGCATATATTGATAAAGTCTTGAAAAGGTTCAAGATGGAAAACTGTAAGAAAGTATGGTACCTTTTCAAAGAGGGACAATATTGAGTACATCTCAATGTCCAAGCTCAAAGGATGAGCAAGATCGAATGAAGGACATCCTATAGGCGTCTGCTATAGGATCCATCATGTATGCGATCATATGTACTAGACCGGACGTGTCATGCACGTTAAGCATGACAAGCAGATATCAGCAGAATCCAGGTAATAGCCATTGGATGGCTGTTAAAAGTATATTGAACTACCTTAGGAGGACTAAGGATATGTTTCTAATATACTGGTCTCGTGAAGAGGAACTCGTTGTAAAGGGTTACACGGATGCAAGCTTCCAAACTGATCAAGATGATTCTCGATCACAATCGGGGTATGTCTTCATTATGAATGGAGGAGCAGTGTCCAGGAAGAGTTCTAAACAAGACGTGGTAGCATTGTCCACTACAGAATCCAAATACATAGCCGCTTCATTAGCAGCTCAGGAAGTTGCATTGACAAAGAAATTTATCACCGATCTAGGGGTGGTCTCAACCATTCAAGACTCCCTAGAAAGCTTTTGGGATAACGAGGGTGCGATTGCACAAATCAAGGAAACCCGTGCACATCAAAAGATTAGACACATTGAGTGGAGATTCAACTACATAAGGGATGAAGTTGAAAAGGGAAAGATATGTACTCGTAAAGTTCACACCGATCAAAATATTGCGGATCCACTCACGAAGCTCCTTGAAAGGGCAAAGCATGAAAGTCATACTTGTGCCTTAGGACTTTGATATTCTAGTGATTGGAACTAATATGTTTAGTATTTAAAAGTATGGAACATTAGTAATTTTAACTATTTCATATATTTGTGATATTCAGAGTTATGTTCCTTTTAGCATGTATATATCCATGAATACGTTTATTATTCTAAATGTCCATAGTCAGTCATGTTTGTGGGAACAAATATGAATGTAAGACTATTATGAACATGGATTGGTGGATATTCATAAGGCATGAATATAGAGCAATTGGTTGCTGCCAAAGTTCATAGATATTTGTGGGATACGAATATTAGACTGACTCGCATCTCAAATTTTACTACATGGATTCTTCTTGATTGATCATAAGTAAATTTGAGTAAAGGCGAATATCATTTGGTATCCTCTGACCTGAGATGCATATTGGGTTTTGATATTCTCCAATGTGTTATACCTTGAGCTAGTTCTTCACTGCTCTGAAATAATGGACAGTACATAAGGCTATGTTTAGGTGTTACATAAGGTGATTATGAGATTCGAATGTAGTCAAGATGGAATTTGTTCCTCTTACTCGTTGAGAGCAAGATGTCTAAGGCCTAATTAACTTAAATCAACAAGGAATAATCATTCTGTGTCCTTGGATTTAACATGACATATGTAATAAAAGGATAAATGATTAATTCACCTAAATATTTTCAAGTTGGGTACTTGAAGACGATGATGTTATTGAATGGCTATTAGTCATGCGTATTAAGGGTAGTAAACCGTTGTTAAGCGGTATTTACTGCTTGCATCAATCTTCTATGAATCTTGTGCAAGTGGGAGATTGTTGGTTTCTTTATGCCCAAGACACATAGAACATTGATGTGGGTAGTATGTTATGATCCAAGTCGGGTCATACCCAATAACAAGCTTAGCAAACACCAATTGATATTTAATTGATGATATGATCATGCAATTAAATAAATACACCAATTTAGAAAATGGGTTTTCTAAATAAATTACATATGAGATGGAACAACTTAGCAAACACATATGTTGTTTAAGTCGGTTAAATGACATCAATTAATAAAAGTGTGTATGAGTTATATAATTAAAAGGTTAATTATATAACTAATTAAACAACTAGTTTACATAAAATGGAGAATATATTTTGGAGGGAAACCCCATCTTTTAAGATAGATTCGACCACCCCTCTATGGGTAGAGGGCCCTTTTGTTTTCTTCAAACAACACTCCATGAACAAGTTATATACACTCCACCTCCTTCTCTCTCTCACATGCAAAAAGACCAAAGGCACAAAACTCTCTCAACTTTGAAGAAAAACTCATGGCTGGAAGGGGATTTCAGCAGCCTTCTCTTTGGTTTTGGTGTACAAATCCTAGCAAGAAAGGTCTTTGCTTGATGCTTGTGGGTATGGAAGTTTGAGGACACCTTTCCTTGGTGTTTTGGCTGTTCAAGAACATCATCATCTTCATCAAAACTTATGTTATTTCAGCAGCTCCTGAAAGGTAGTTTCATGGTTGTTGTTTTAGTTGTTTTCTCTTCTTGATAGCTAGTTGATTCACATATATTTGATCCTATGTTCTTGGGTTTGTTGTTGCTAAGTAATAAGCCTTAATTTTCAGTTTACAAAACATTATATTAAGGTTTGATTCCTTAATGTTTTTCATGTTTAAATAGTTATTAAACTTTCATAATGGTCCAACAAACCCAACAAGAAGTCCAAAGTCTGAAAATCAAAAACTTTTTGTTGCCTTTGAACACTTTAAAGTATGTGGGCTCTTCTGTTAGCATCATACCTCTACCCAATAATATAATTTGAAGCTCCTTGGGGTGGAGTTGACATAGCCCTTGGAATACCTCCTCATAAAGACTCTGAATGAGTGAGTCTATGGAGTATACATCCATGTGAACTTGAGGAAGTTGTTAAGTATAGACAACTACAAGTGAGGATGGTGAGTCCTCAATGTCCATACTCTATGAAGAACTCTCAGGTTCAGTGATTGTTATGTTTTTCCCCCCCTTTTTAGTAGCATCACCCACTTGCATGGGTGAGCTAGGATTTAGGTCAATTACATCCACATGTTCTTGTGTTCCTGTATGAGCTCCCCTCAAAGGTCTTTAAACTAGTTTCTCCTTGAGATAAGAAATCTCAAGTTGTTGATCATTGACCCTGTTATGTAAGGTAGTCACCTGAGATTCCAAGTGACTAACCTTAGAGATTAGATAGCTGCATGTTTGAGATAGTTTTTGAACCTTTAGTCTCAAGTTCCCCTCATCTTAATAAGAAGAATCATTGGAGGATGAGAGAATTAGACCAAAATCCTCTCTCTCACCACCATCATCAGGTTCTCGGCTGCTAGTTTTTCTCTGCTAACTAACATCTTTAAGAGAAGTGTCAATAGACTGAGTTACCATGGTTGAGGTTTGAATAATGTAATCACTTGTAGAAGTGAGAGCCTCTTCCATATGGACCTCTTGGACAGGTTCAAGAAGATCACCTCCTGAACAGTTTGCAAGCATATTTGTATATACAAATTGAGAGTACCTGAACTTGACCCCTTGAACCATTCCATGTACTATGAAAGAGAGATCTTGAGGAATCTGGTCCACCACCATGCTTGGTGGACAAGCTGTGGATAACCACATGAAGCAGGTACTTCCATTGGGATAAGACATTCCCTTTCCTGAAGGTATTTACAGAGAAATCTCATTCATAGAGCCCATCTGCTAAAAGGAGTGGTTAACAGCTTCTTTTGGGAAGGACAATTCACTTCCTTATCATCCAACTGAAGATGCTTGTTGATGATGGCCGGAGTGATTAAGATTGTCTTGCCTTGTTTACTCTAGAAGCAATAATTTTGTTGAGAAGACATTCCATAAATTTTTGAAAATTTTGATATTTTTCTCTTCGGAAGATATGTATTTACCTTCGGAAGAAATTTATGTCTTCAAAAGAAACAACTACTTATGAAAATTTACCTTCAGAAGAAATTTCCAAAATATCTTCCAACGCTTAACTTTAATAATATGATTAAGTTTTAAGAAAAGCTATTCATAGTTAATAATCCCAATAGGTAATACAAGATATTAAAATCTCTACTCATCAAAAGCTTTGGTGAACAAATCAACATATTGTTCATGTGTGTTAACTTTGACTAGTTTGATTAATCCCTTCTCAAAGTTATCCCTAATCAAATGATACCTGATATTGATGTGTCTTGTCCTTGAGTGTTGCAGAGGATCCTCTGTAATAGAGATAGCACTGTTGTTGTCTATATGGATGGGAGTCTCTTTGAAGTTATATCCATAATCTCGCATCTAATTCTAAATTCAAAGCACTTAAGCGCAGCAGCTTGCAACAACAATGTATTCAGCTTCAAAGTTGATGTAGAGACATAGGATTGCTTCTTGCATTTCCATGAGACTAACCTTCCACCAAGGAACTGACATCCTCATGATATAAACTTTGTAGTCATATTGCAGCCACCATAGTCACAATCTGTATATGCATACAGATTGGAGTCAAAGTTCTTTGTATACCAAAGACAAGTGTTGAAGCACCTTTGAGATATCTTAAAATTCTCTTTACACTGACAAGGTATGACATCTTGGGATTTGCTTGATATCTTGCACAAATACATATGGCAAAAATGATATCAGGCCTGCTAGCAGTGAGGTACGTAAGAGACCCATTTATAGCCCTATAAAGATGTTCATCCACACACTGCCCCTCAAGATCAGGTCCAAGGGAGTGGTTTCTTGCTATGGGTGTCTTAGCAACCTAGCTGTCAGTCGTGTTGAATCTTTTAAGTGCGTCTTGTACATACTTTGACTTATTTATGAAGATGCCACTATCAACTTGCTTCACTTGAATTCCTAGAAAGAAATTGAGTTCCCCCATGGCACTTATTTCAAATCTATCCTTCATCAGCTTCTCAAAGTCTTTGCAGAGCTTTGGATTAGTTGACCCAGAAATAATGTCATCTACATACACTTGAACTAGCACTAGATCATTCCATGTTCTTTTGATTAAGAGAGTTCCATCTATGGTACCCCTTCTGTAGCCACTTTGACAGAGATACTAAGAAAAAGTATCATACCACTTTATTGGTGCTTGGTGCAGCATATAAAGAGCTTTATCAAGCTTGCAGACATAATCAGGATGATCCAGATCTGCAAACCGCGGTGGTTGTTTGACATACACCTCTTTATCAATAACCCCATAAAGAAAAGCACACTTGAAATCTAGCTAGTAGACCTTGAAATTATTGGATGCCACAAAAGCTAAGAATATCCTAATAGCTTCAAGTCTTGCAACAGGAGAAAAGACATCTGTATAGTCAATTATTTCTTCTTGTGTGTATCCTTTAACAACTATTCTAGCCTTGTTCTTGATGATAAGTCCTCTATCATCCTTCTTGGTTCTGATCACCAATTTGGTTCCTATGGTAGTCTTCCCTTGAGGAAGAGGACATAGGTTCCAAACCTTATGCCTTTTGAATTAAAGCAGTTCCTCCTACATAGCTTCAACCCAACTTCCATCCTTAAAAGCCTCATCAATGTTCTTAGGCTCTATTTGGGATAAGACAAAAGAGTGAAAACAAACATTTACATCATGGGTTTTTCCCCTTGTTTTTACCCCTGAATCAACATCTCCAATGATGTTTGTGGTAGGATGAGACTTATGGATCCTTAGTTGAGGGCTCATAACAAGTTGTTTAAGGAGATTTAGATTTGAGAACTTTAGATCTGGCATAGAAGTTTCTTCCTCCACATTAGCACAATTATCAAGAAAGACTTGATCCAATGAGTGTGGGATATCATTATTATCTTCAATGGAGTGACTATAACTACCACCATTTCTCCTACATTTGAAGGTCCTTCATCTGAGTTTTGTGCCTCTAAGCTAGAATTTTTAGGCACCCCAGGGTATCAACTGGATCTGTCATTATTGTGGTAATAGGTACTCCATTCGCAGGATTAGTTACAACTGGAGCTTAAGTTGTACAACTTGATGGTCTTCTCAGCTCAAATCTTTGATCAAGATCACTTGTAGGTAGTATATCTATAGATCATGAAATACACTCACAAGATTTGTTAAAACAGTTGGTAACTAAATCAAGATGAAACAACCAATCGGGACCAAAACGTTTCACATAAGGAATATGTTCATTGAAAGTCACATTGGCTAACTCCTCAACTACTCTAGTTCTAAGATTGTATACTCTATAAGCCTTAGCTTCAAAAAAGTATCCAATAAAATGTCCATCATCTGATTTCTCATCAAACTTGGCAATTTGATCTTTGGTATTCAAGATGGTCCAAGGACATCCAAATGACCTGAGAAAACCAATGAAAGGTTTCCTCTTGTGCCAAAGTTCATAGGGAATCTCACCATGTGTCTTAACCACTAAAACTCTATTTTACACATAGCAAGCAGTGTTAACTGCTTTTGCACAGAAGGTGATCGGCATTTTAGAGTCAGACAACACAGTTCTTGCAGCTTCAATAAGTGTCATATTTCTCCACTTAGCAAAACCGTTTTGCAGAGGAGTCCTGGGAGCACTATATTGTCTAGTAATACCTTTTACGTCACAAAATGTATCAAGGATTTGGTTCTTAAATTTAGTTCCTTGTTGACATCTTATGGTTTTGACATTGTGATCACATTGATTCTCAATCCTTAAGATGAAATTCTTCAGAATCTTAGGGGTCTCATCCTTTGTTTTAAGAAAGAAAACCCAAGTGAATCTTGTAAAGTGATCTATGATTACCAATTAGTAAGAGGTCCTTCCTAAACTCATTACACTGGTAGGGCTAAAAAGATCCACATGTAACAAGTGTAGGGGATTAGTGATGGAGTTTCTTTCATTTGGCTTATGAGATACCTTGTGTTGCTTCCCTTTCAGGCATGCAACATAATGGTAATCACTTGTAAACTGTTTCATTGGCATTCCAGTTACCAAATCATTCTTAATTAATTTATTCAAGTTTTTTATGTTAGCATGGCACATTCTTTAATGCCAAAGGAAAGATTCATTACTATTAGCTTTGGATAAAAACATTAAACTTCTCTTGATGGAGATGTTTCTTGCAAATGCATCTTTTACATGTTCCTTTTTCCTAGGGGCTCTGAGCAGGATATGCTCATGAGGAAAGACCACCCCGGGCCTGAGAACAATGCACTCATGCTTAGTAAATAGTATGTTGCAACTCTAATCACAAAATTGAGATACACTCAAAAGATTATATCCAAGCTCCTTGACAATGTTTACTTTCTCAATGTTGAGCTTAGCATTTATGACCTTGCCCCTTCCTGTAATGTAACCTCCAGCATCTCTTCCAAAAGCAACTGGTCCTCCATCAATTCTCTCAAATTTTTGAAGTAGTGACATATTTCCTATCATGAGCTCGGAACAACTACTATCCATGATCCATACATTTCTGTTTGTCTAGAGTTGATCCTGCATAAAAGAGATGGTTAGTTAAATTTGGAAACCCAAGCCTTATTGGTCTTCAGGTCATCAAAAGAAATTGAAGACAATGCAACAACAATAGATCCTATTGTCATGTTTTGAGGATCACTTTTTGATGCTGATTAAGAACTTTTAGTCACTTGGTCTTTCTTTGACATCCACACCACCTTTGGAGTCTTAGACTTGACCTTCAACACTTCGGAAGTTTTGATGAGTGGACCTTTAATAGATCTTGCTAACATGCAGCAAGCTTTAGTGCTTCAGAAGTATTCCTTTATTCCGAGACCAAATTTTCTTTCAAACGCAATTTTCTACTTGTCTTCTTCTTCATTTTAGAGCTTCCAAGAGGAAAAGATTTTCCTTCCTAAGCTAGCTTCATTTCCAAACTCTTAGAAGTCTTTTTCTTGGTCATGTGGATAATATCTTTTGGATTGCAAGGACAATCCTTAGCAAGATAAGAGGTACTACCACACATAACACAGTCTATTTCTTCTTCTTAGGAGTCTTCTTCTGTGAGCAAGGCTAAACTTGATCACTTTCCTTCTCTATTTTCATCTTTGTAGATGTTGTGGAAGTTCTTTTAGGGTAAGAACTACATTTGGAGCTGGATGGTTTACTAGAACTACTGGTACTAGAGTTTATGTGTTTGTCTTCAATCTTAACCACCTCAAATCCTGCAAAGATAAAAACATGTTCTGCTAAGAATGAAAGGCGGCCTTTATCTCTTGAGCTTTCTTTGCCTTTCTCTTGCTCTTCCTGATCAAGTTCTTCCTTCTTGAATTGGTCATCCCAACCTTCTCACTCTCCTTAGAAGGATAGTGACCCTTCTTAGAATGCTCTCCTTCACTCTTCTCAGAGGCATCCTTCACTATCTCTTCTTCATCTTCTATAGTCGTAAGGTCTATGAGGGGAAGTTCAATTTCACAAGTTCCACACCTAGGAGATCTTACAGACAAGATTGTATGTGGAGGAGCTATCTTACTAGATCCTAGTCCCTGCTTATATTGCTAACAAACTTTTGCATGCAAGGATGAGGATATGATTTTCTTGAAGGTCTCTTCTTTAATAACATATTTTTCTGCCTTGGCTTTGCTGATCACAAGGTCAGCTTGGCATTCAGTCAACTTGGTTATAAGATCTTTGATCTGAGTCCTGTAGTTGGTATGTTCATGTTTAAGAGGTGAAATGGTTTTCTCTAAGTCCTTTATCTTTAGTTTATATTCATTTTCAGCTCTTTCAAAGTTAGATTTAAGATATTTAAGGACTCAAGATTAGATCCAATCTATTAGTTTTAGAACCTGTATCTATTAGTTTAACAATACATTCAGATGTATAGAGATGTTCCAATATCTTTGCTTGATCATGATCAGCCATAAGTGCTTCATTTGGATATGCATCTTCCACCTGAAAGCTTTAGTCAAAGCCTCCTTCTTCAATAGCAACAACAACTTGCTGCTTTGGCTTCTCATTCTAGGTGTTCGGCCAGCTTGGCCACCATTTTTCCTTGGTGCCTTGCACTCTCTTGCAAAGTGATCCATTTGGTTACAAGTGTAACACTTTACTTTGCTCTTGCCCAGTCCAAACTTTTCATTGGTTGTATTGATTGGAAATTTTCTACATGTCCTCCTGTAGAATTTCTTGGCTTTATGAGTAAGGAGAGCCATATGCTGAACAATCTCCATGTATTCCAAGTCATCTGGGTGAATACAATCCAGATCTTCAAAGGTGAAGAGAAAGTTGCCTATGCTTTCATCAGAAGACACAAAGGCTTGTGAAGAGCTTATCTCTTGGAATGGGCTTCCTTGAGTGTAGCTTTCCCTTGGTGTCTCCGGAAAGGTGATGAAAGGACCATATGTGAGTTGTTTAGGTAGCATTTAAGATGATGATGTGGTTTTATACTATCCCTTTCAACCATATGGAGGGCTGAACTCATTTGATTGTTGGAGTTACTAGATGAACCTTGCATGTTCATCTCCATCTGGTATTCACCAAGAATACCATACAACTCTATCAAAGTGAGAGTCTTTAGGTTCTCAGTTCTCTTGATAATAACACAATAACGTGTCAATTGTCTAGGAAGAGAGGACATGAACCTCCTTACAATGTGCCTGTTCCCAAGAGTCACTCCACCATCCGTTAGAGTATCCACAATCTCAACATACCTAAAGTATTATTGAGTCATGGTTTCACCTGATTTGAAGGTGAAGTTCTCAAACTACTGCTACAAGATATTCTTCTTGTTCTCTTTAGCTTCAATTGACCCCTCATACATGAGCTTCAGTGCATCCCATAGTTGTTTAGTTGTTTTTCATTTCTTTAAGCCTCTGTATATAAAGTTTGGAAGAACAGTTTAAATGGCTGTCATGCCTTTCTGATCAATCTTTATTATCTGAGTCTTCTTAAGAATAATCAGCCACAGTCTTTGAAATCATAACACCTATAGCATCAACTGAAGTGTTGCTTGGTATGTGAGGCCCTAAGACAATAGATTCCCATATCTTGGAGTCTTGTGACTTGAAGAACCCTTCCATTTGTTGACACCGAGTGTCAAAGTCTTAAGGAGTAATCAGTGGGGACTTTGTCACAGATCTAGTTTCCATATCAACTTTAGTAAGAGCTATCATTTGATATGTTAAGTATTTTTTGTGTGTGAGGAATCTTAAGATGGTGAGATCTTACAATCAAGAGCTTGGAATGCTCTAATACCAATGTTAGGACCGTTTAAGAGGGATTGGTCACTTACAACACAAACAAACAAAAAAAGAGGAGAGTTGCTTTAGAACACCTAATAGATCAAATAGGGAACTAGTAACATAAAAGAATAATACTTAAAATACAAGCAAAAATATGAGATAGAACTTTGAACAACACAAGACAAGTATATGGTTTTCAAGAATGTTGTATATTGCTTTAAAGTTCTTTTATAAGTGTACCAAAGCATAAGTAAATGTTAGATCTAGGAACAATAGAACTAGATCATTTTGTATAGGCTTAGAACTTTAATCAATACTTGTAATGAATGATTATAATTCATTATTTTCATGCATGCATTATGTATATAGGTTAACCCATATGTGTGTTGATTTGTGCATGAGTGCAGGTACAACCATTATAATTGGTGAATTACTAAAATTGACCAAGGGTAAGAAACATCTACTGATGAACATCTTGTTCTTTCGTAGATATGTTTCTTACAAGTATCATACATCCGAATATCCTCTGCGGATGAACAATCAGCTCTGAAGTTCAAGTGAAAATACCTTCGGAAGAACAAGATTCATGCGGATTAACAATCACCTACGGAAGACTATGCAGCTGCGAAGTCCAAACACTTGTATTTAAATAATACAAGTGTTACAAGTCAACAAGTCAACACGTCAACAAGACATTTGTGCAAATCCCAAGAGATTTGGTGCTTCCTTAACTAAAACACAAGTGCCTATAAATATGGATCCTAGGTTTCACATCAAACAATAGACGGTGATGAAGATTAGACTATCAAAACACAAACACACGTGCAATCAATCAACAAACCCAAACATCACATCAATTAACACATAAACCCTAGCAGCCGTCACATCGACATCAACACGACCAAATCATTTATTGTTTATGTCATTCATTGATTATCTGTTTGTAATCATTGAAAGGTTTTATTACTTTTGTTCAATTCCTATTTGATTATTAATTGTGTTCATATTATTATGTTCGTCATAATCATTATTCATTAATCAAACAATTAAACAAGGTTAATGTTGATTCCACAAATATTAACTTGATTTCCTTTAATGTATCTGTATCCACAGCTGAGGCTGAGTACAGAGCTGCTTTAGTTGATTGCTTTCAAGTGATTTTGTTGCAAAATCAATTACTTGATTATGGTTACAAATTCCTTCATACTCTAATTTACATTGACAATTCAGCTGTTATGTTTATTACTACTAATCCAGTGCAACATAGTAAACAACAGATATTGAAATAAGATACCATTTTCTAAGAGATTGCTCAGAAAAAGGTTTGATCAAGTTAGTCAATGTGGATACATCAAATCAGCTTGCTGATTTGTCCACTAAAGCCTTTGATTCAGTTAGATTTAATTTTCTAATTGAATCTGTGGGAATGATTAACTTAGATTAATCATTATAAACAAAAAAAGCATGTGTCTGTCCTTGCAAATAGTTATAATAATAAAAAATAATAAAAAATTATATTTTCTTTCTTTTTGGGTATTTTAATTCAGCATGACATATGTTTTGGAAATGATAGTACACTATGACTTTGCTTCTTCCTGAATTATTAAGTATCATTAAAATCTAATGAAGTTTCTTGATATGAGAGTAGGTTCATCTTTAGTGGAAACTACACCAAATGCATGCCAAACATAATACAAAGTGATTGTTTGTGGGAGACTTCATTTTAAGGAAACAACATGTAAGTCTTATTCTGATGTGACCAAATCACTCATCTAAGCACACTATGTACCAACTCTTTATAATGTCTATCTTTGCAAATCATATTCCCTCTGTTATGTGTAAACAAAGACCTGGGTGTCTGATAACCATGGTTTACATTTGTAACCAACCGGTGAAAAGATCATGATCCTCATCACCCTTCTGTTTTGTGTGAACAAAGACTTGGGTTAATGGCACCTCTATTTTACGGAAGTAAAGAACTGGTGACTTGATGATGATCATATCTAAGCTCTCAAAAGACACCTTTGTGATCAACTGTATATTAAACTTAGAGCTTCTACATTAATGCATTAATAAGATGTCAAATACATCTCATGATATAACTTATAACTTAAAGTACATAGTTTCTAATTGTTAAAAGGTGATGCTTTGACTTACAAAGGGAGGAAAAACTCTAAGTAAATTGCATGTCAAGCCCATAACAGTTACCTCTTAATAAACATGAAAACATGATAAACAACATGCCTAGTTGAAAAAATACTCATGTATGGATTTAAGTAGACAAACATACTTGTAATCAGAACTATGATTTGGTATCAATTTATCAAACAAATTAATCAGCAAGATGCATAGGGTTATAGTATGATCCCATTCTATATGTATATATGCTTGTACATAGTACTCATTTCAATTTTATTTATTTTAACTTGATTTCTTTCTGTTTGGCCTGTTTGGATAGACATGTGTCTTTCATCGTATTCTTCTTATAAATTTATGATAAATGCTTTTGTTCATCATTGATCAAAAATTTAGGGAGAGTAGAATCATGAAAATAATTTAACAACAAAATTGTTAAATGAATTGTCAATATAAAGGAATTGGAACCTGAGCACTAACTTGATTTTTGGATACATGAAGTGTTAAAAATATAAACATTCCTTCCTGTGCACAAGTTTCATGAATAAAAAGTCAACAAGATCTAATAGCAATAAATGGTTCTATCAGTTGGTTGGAACCATACAATAAAATAATTTTCAATCAGTGCTTTTTAAGCATCAGTAGAAGCTACAGTGCATGCTTAGCATCAGCAGAAGCTACAGTGCAAAACTTAAGGGGGAGTAAAATATGACTATCCGTAGATTGGTAAATTACGGATGAGTTAATGTTTTTAAGAGTATAATCTAATTTCATAGATTGGTAACCTATGAAAATTTAAAGTATACTTCATCTGCAGAAGTTTTTAATTCTATGTCATCCGCAGATGACCTACGGAATCCGTAGATGATCTCCGGAAGAACTAAAAATTGCTGATAAGTTAAATTGGATAGAGGGTCCCACTTCATTAAATAAATGAAATTAATGTGTCTAAGAGAGTATAAATGATGTTTTTGACTTAAACATTCTTTATTCACTTTTTCAAAACACTTTTTCAGGCCTAGAAAATAGTTCTCAACAAATATTTTTTCCTATTTCACAAACATTCAAAACTACTGAGCCAAACCATCAAACAAACACATAATACTAATCTCGGATCACTGTGTTAAAGGTAAAACATGTCGTAATGATCGATAATGAACTGTTTGATTCTTGATTATCATTACAATTGTTCGTATTATCATGTTTGTAATGTTGATTCAATCATAATCGTATTTATTCTTATGAATAGATGAGTGATCGATTTGCAAGGGAGCACAATGTGTGTGCATTCTTAAATCCTGACGACCCTGTATGAGAAGGATGCGAGACATCATCCGCTATCTAAGAAGATCTAAGTTGTTTTATGCCTTATCAGCTTATACATCAATCACACATTGTTGATTTCTGGAACTCGGCTAGAGTAGAAAAAGAAGGAGATGATGAGGTGATACATGCAGATATTGGGAATAAACACTTAAGGATTGATGAACAATGTATCAAGAGAAATCTCAACTTGGGAGATGTCGAGATAGGTCATCCAGATGTATTCGAGAATGAATACATAGAAAAGATATTCTATTTGATGGGTTATGATGGAGATTTTAACAAAGGTGAGATCAAGAAAGGAAGATTATGCAAACCATATAGGTTCCTGTGTCACACCTATCTGAAGTGCATTTCAAATAGGAAGTCTAGACTAGACAGATTTTTAAGGCACATATCATCTAGAATCATAAGTGTATTTGAAGGGAGAACCTACAATTAATCTAAGTACATCGTTGGATGTTTGTGTGATCAAGTAAGAGTTCAGAAGGCAGATAAGATGTTCATGTTCCCAAGGTTCCTGTAACTAATCATCAATGGCAAAATCCCTGGAATAGCAAGAGATAGGGATGTATTTATGCAAGCACATTTGAGTAGATCTGTATTAAACAAGATCAGTGGGAGATATGAAGGAGGAGACATGCCCATGTTTGCGCATGTAGCAGACCCCAATGCCAACATTCCCCAAGAACTGATATGGGAAGAAGCTCAAGAGAGTTCATCTAGTAACTCTGTGGAAGCCTCATCTTCACCTCCTCAATCACCAATTTACCAACAACCTCAAACACCCCTATTCACAATCACCAACCAGCCAAAACACTCAACCAATCTCTCCAATCCACCCTCTATCACCAAATCAACCTCAAACACCCCAATCACAATCACTAACCAGCAAAAACACTCAACCAATTTCTCCAATCCACCCTCTATCACCAAATCAAGCTCAAACACCCTAATCACAATCACCAACCATCCAAAACACTCAACAAACCTCTCCAATTCACCCTCTCACCAAATCATCCTCCAACTCCAAAAAAGCAATCCACTGAGAGCTTTTACACCAAGGAGACAGAGTTAGCTTCACAAGCAAGTACAGTTCAACTATCACCAACAAAGACAGAATCCCATGTCCATTCAAATGATACTGAACCTATCTCTCCAGTCACTGACCATCAGCAACAACAACAACCATATCAAGAATAGTCAAAGCAAGCTGTTGAGTCCAGTTCAAGCTCAGCTAGTGTAGCACCTGAAGAAATGAATGATGATGAGATTGCTGCTCAACATTAGGATGAAGAAAAAGAAGCCAACTTTGTTGATGTGATTGTTTATAGTGAAACTGATCTCAGTGATCATGATATCCCAGTCAGCAAAAGTTATTTGGTTGCTAAATACAACAAGCTTGTTGTCAAGTCAAACAGTAGAAAGCAAAGAATTCAAGAGTTGAAGGGATGATGAAAGAAAAAGATGATCAGCTGCCGAAGCAAAAATCTAGTCTGAAAAGATTAAGAGAAAACATTCAAGAAAACAATGAAGTCATTGGTGCCCTACATGAGCTTGTCAAAGAACAAGAAGAGTCAATTGCATGTGAGAAGGCTAAAAAGGAAATGCTTGTGTTGGAGAGCAACAAAGCTAACAAAACTCTACAAGCACAACTTGCTCAGCTGAAATGGAAGGATGAGGAGATTGAAAGGCTGAAAAAGAAGATGAAGGACATTGAAACTAATGCTCCTGCTACAAAACCAACAAAAGAATCTGTTAAAGCTTCAATGCAAATCATTCAATATTCAAAGAAAAGGAAGTACTTGGGTCTTCTAAAGAAGGAAGTGATTAAAGTACAAGATTCTCCAAAGAGATCAAAATCTATATCCCGTGAGCATATTTCATCAGTGAATGTTTCAACCTTAAAACGAGCTTACTAAAGATGAGTCTCCTAAAGAACAAAAAGAATCACAAGTTGAGGAACTACTAACCACTAAAGACATATTAGAAGAAAGGTCTGAGTCAAACATGTTTATGACCCTTATCAACCATGGGTTTCCTTTTGATATGGTTGAAAGGATGAATGTGACTTAGATCAAGGATCTACTAACAGAATTTGAACTTACTAGATTCATGATCCCCAATTGTGACTATGAAGCATTCACTACATTTCAAGCCATTCAGAAAATCAAGAAAGATCTAGGCCACTGTGATATAGCAAAACATAGCAAGTACAATATGATCTATTGGCTACAGGGTTACAACTACAAGGCACATGAGCTTAAGGGAAGAAATGTTGGTGAGCTTAGGAGAATTGTAAGGCACCATTCCTGGGACGCTCATAGCTGGTCAAACACCGCACATAAAATATGTATTTACATTAACCATAATAAACATTGCAGCAGAAACATTTAAACAACCATTTCATTTCATTATAAACACTTTTGCAAACTAATCAATGTTACAAAATATCATTCGTTCGCATTACAATGCAAAAACGTTATCGTAATATAAAATGGATGCCATCCAAAATAAGCCAAGTAGCCTCCCCATGCCATCCTCAGTGACAATTACCTACCAACTGGAAACACATAAAAGTCAGTTTTGTTGAGTGAGTTCTAGTTTTATAAAACTGTATATTACCTTACATTCATTAAAACCTTTTCTTTACTATCGCACATGATCACACATCATATGTACATCAAGATAATAATTATTATCTTCACTCCGTTTGTTTCGTACATTTCGCATGTGTCACACATTTTGTACTTATCGCACTTTTTGTACATTTATTATCTTTTCACTTCTATCTAGGTCATGTACTTAACCCCCCTCTTGAGCACAAAGCTATATCATCTAGGGTTAAGTGACAAGGACCCCATATCGCACATATCGCATGTATCGCATGTATGGAGTAGTCATATAGACTAACTCCCCTCGTGTGTGAACCCTTAAGGGTTAGCCAAGATCGCACGCTATAAACACACAGTTGAGCTAACAACTCTCAATGAGTTGTGAACCTCCTTTCATTTGCTTGCAAGACTTTTCATTCGTTCATTATGTTCCACTTCCATTATCTTGAATCTTTCACTTCGTTAAGATAATACTTTATGTTCATTATCATAATCACACCACGTAAAGTCACATCTTCATACATACCATACATAATCATCATACATCATCATGCAAGTCACATCATACATCATCTATGACTTCAAAAAGTCAACTTACTCTCCCCCGGGAACATCCACGTCAAAGCCAACATTTCACTTTTCCTACGAACATCAGAGAAAATTTTCTAAGTCCTAGGCCCATGAGCATTATGCAGGCGTATGGGCACTATGCAGGCGCATGGCCTCCTGGGCGCATGGGAACACTTAGGCGCATGGGGAAACTTTCGGGCGCATGGCACTATTGGGGCGTATGGGTAACACTTAACCATTCTGGGCAAATTCTAGGCGTGTGGGCACTATGTAGGCGTATGAGTGCCTAGGCGCATGGGCTTACTAGGCGTCTGGAAACTTAGCCAATTTCAACCTAATTCTAGGCACATGACTACTATTTGGGCGAATAGGGTTCTAGGTGCATGGGAACACTTAGATAGTTTATATCGTTGGGCGCATGGGCCACTACTTAGGCGCATGGGTAGCCTATATCACACTTAATCGACCAAATTCAGTCCCCAATCATCATCTAACATGTTGTAGAGATTAATAAAGAGGTTGATGCAACCTAAACATCCAAAGTCTATCGTGCATGTTGCACAAGTGCAATGAAGAAGAATGCTTAGGAAGTTTCACACATGCAACAGAAATATTCTAAGTGTGAAATCTTCCGAGGCCAAGACCAATATCTTCCAAAGCCAAATATGAAGTCTTCCGAAGCCTCAGAGACAAAGTCTTCCGAAGCTTCAACTTATGAAGACAAATTTCTTTCGAAGACTTTTGACACACGCTTTATTTGGTGTACTGTTCCATAAAGCTGGACACCTTTCTGCTGCATCTCT
>BJCM01216106.1:0-17894 GCA_018326385.1 Flaveria bidentis | reverse complement strand
AGCCGTTCGTCTACTTCGATATCCTCCAATGGAACAATCATGTCTTCATCAGCTAAGCACTTTCTTAGATAAGACACATGGAATGTCAGGTGAATTCCACTTAACTCATTGGGTAACTCCAGTCTATAGGCTACCTCTCCTACTCGAGCAATGATTCAGAAAGGGCCTATGTATCTTGGGCTCAGCTTGCCCCGCTTCCGGAAACGAATAATACCCTTCCAAGGTGAGACCTTCAACATAACCCGGTCACCCACCTGGAACACAATCGGTCTACGTCGTTTATCGGCATACGACTTTGATAGGATCAATTGATTCAATCTGTAAATGATTTATGTAAACAATTCAACAAAACACAAACAATTGTAATCAAATCAAGCAATATCAACAAATTCACAGTTCATTGATATAGCAAAGACAATTACAAGAGTAAGAAAGCAGTTTACAACCCCTTTTTTAATTCTACTCTAGTCTAAGCTATTTATACTAGAAACTAAGGAACTAACAATTTACAAAACTAGTCCCTATACTAGTACAAAATATAAAATAGACAATAAAAGACTAAATGTTAATCTTCTAAGGGTTCTAACATTCCATAATTCATATGAGGTTTTTCTATGTGTCTTGACTATCAACACATTGTTCTGAACATAACACATAGTGCTGACTGCTTCGGCTTAGAATGTTATCGAAAGTTTGATCATGATGTCAGACAACATGGTTTTTGTAGTCTCAACTAGTGTCCCTATTTTTTCTTTCAATAACTTTGTTCTGTTGAGTAGTTTTAGGAGTATTGCTTTACAATACCTTTGAATTTATAAAAAAAATCAAGGGTGTGACTTTTGAGTGTAGTTTTCTGATCACATCAAACTATTTATACCTTTAGATCAATTTGGTTCTACATTTTGATAATATATAATTTTAAAATTTCAACAACTTTATCTTTAGTTTTTAAAAATAAAACCTAAGTAAATTTTGTTAAACTATTTATCATCACCAAGCAATATAATTTTCTTCTCAAAATCTTTACACCTATTGGCTCAAATAAGTTCGTGTAGCATGTCTTCGAATAGATCTATTGAAACTAAAACTAAAAACTAATTGGAACAAACTATTGAACGAGAACACACAACACATTAAAATTACAAGAAATATAGTTAATACATGATCAAAACAAAAAAGATAAAATTCTTGATACTAAGGTAACCTTTTTAATAAAAAATAATCGACTAAAGAACATATGCATCATTAGAATTTTAAAAACTTAATTGTACCGCATTTAAGAATGTCACAATTAGTTCTGCTTTTTTCTTTGAATTCATTTTTAATTTCCAATTATTTATAGTCTTAAGTTCTTAACACAACCTCTACTCTAACCACTAAATTACGTGGTCCATACTATTTTTCACCTTCACGATCAAATTTTCTTTTCTACTTCATGGCGTATTCTCTTGGTGTCGCGTTACATGCATGTTTGTATTTTACTACCTTTAGTCTGCATGCCAAAAAAAAAAAATCCATTACACGTCAAAGATTAGTATTTTTATATTGATTTTGTTTTTTCACTTTTTGTTATTTTCCCTATTTGGTTGCTATAAACTAAAAGCTTGAAAAAAAAATAAGAAATACGTTTGTTAGGCCAAAATGCGTGGGATCCATGTCATGTAGGGCCAAAGTTTCAACAGATGCTGTAAGTTGACAGCCGTCATGCTACATGCATGTATGTTGATTGTATTTTATTAAAGAATGAAACGTTTACTAGTGGCATTTTAATAAAAGCTACCTTTAAAAGGATACCGATGATGTTGTAAGTCGACTATTATGGACTCTAGTTCTTTTACTTCTTTTACGTAAAACAGTCTATGTTTTGAGCTATATCTTGTGATTTCAAATGAATTACGTTAAGAAGTTAAGGTCGAAAACGATGCATGAGAATCAAAATCCAAGGACAACGTTAATGAGACACCACATATGTTATATGTTTACTCGTCCATCAATGATTTACTATCTATGTCTAAGATGGTTAACATGTGATAATAAGTTTGGTTTGGTAGTTTTAATGAAATTTATCTTTAAAATCATATCGAAGTTGGGATAAAACAATAAGTTGGCATATTCAATTTGTTTCCCATTCAACTTTATTAATTGTATGTTTGTATTTCAAATTCTATTACTACCGTTAATTGCGTGTAATGCTCTAATATATTATAAATTTGTGAAGAAGAATAAAAATAGTAAATAAAACACGAATCTATGTGGCGCTAAAGACTAATAAAGGCGAACGTGTAATTTTGTACATCCGAAGTTGTAAAACATATCTCCCATTGAAACAAAAACCACCAAACTTCAGTACAAAACATTATTGTCGTTGAAACAGTCGAGTTTGGTTGAACCTAACTACGTCGAGCTTGTTTTGTTTAACAGAATTGTTTGAGCTTTATGTCTAGAGCTTCATGTTTAGTATAAAGTTTAAGCTTGACTCACGTATAATTATGCATAAGCTTGTGTACTTGTTTTTTATTTTTTATTAATTAATTAATTATTTTTAATTTATTGGTATAGCTTTATATCATTTTTTTTGTTTGAAATGATATAGTTTGCTCTATTTGGAAGTTTCTCAACCTTTGAGCATTATTATTAATAGCATCTATATATTTAATGCATGAATAAACAAGTAAAACTTTATAAGACATCTTTTCTTGTATTGTTCTTTGCTTAGTACGTTATATATATCCAACACTATACCCAACCATACAAAAGATGTCTCACCATGTTATTTAGTGTGATGTCTAATATTCAATATGATCCTTTCTATATAAGTTCATATGAAACAACTTTATACGCCATCACACCAACTTTTTGACCAATCTAAATCTATAATAAAGTTTCTCTTTCATGTATAATTCGCTATGAAGGCACAACTTGCGTTTGGTATTTCATATATATATATATATATATATACATATATATATATATATATATATATATATATATATATATATATATGTTTATTAAAGGGAATATGCTGGTGGATGATGGTCTATCTATGTGTATATTAGTGTTGATAGGAATCAAATCCTTTTAACTTACTCATTGCCAATGCATAAAATGATTAAAAAAGGGACCAGTATATATAAAAGAAAAATAAGGTGATAACTTTGTTAATAGTGTTTATCTTCTTTTCATGGCACAAATTCTTTGATTAATTTGATGGACAGGTTTAATAATATATATTGATCCCTCTAGGTACGCACACGTGCATCATAAGTCCTTTATGTTTTTTTCCAAGTGAATTGCACAAATCATCTATCAAGTATATCTAATTTATTACGTTTATATATTTTGATTGCTAACTGTGATGTATCAATATGTTAATGCAATAACTAACCACAAACATGAGTAATCAGTATTTGTACACAACCAAAGGTCCTATACTACTAAGAGATGATAAAAAAATCTAACTTGAGGGGAAAAGCTGTAATCTGAATCATTTGGTAAAGATGACAGGATAAGTATTTAGAGTATGTTGGAAATAATACAGTTATCCACTAATTTTACTGAATTAGATTAACTTTGTTGATCAAAGTGATTATGTCTTTGAACTGCATTATTTAAATGCAATTGGATGTTTAATGTGTGCTATGATCAATACAAGACCAATGATATCCAATGTTGCAGGCAAAGTGAGTAGTTTTACCATGAATCTAAGCACATATAATTTACAGGCTATGAATAAATTTTTTAAGTCTTTGAAGGATACTCTGATACAAGTTGGACAAAAAATATGGGAGATTACTCTTCCACAAGTGAATTTGCATTTCCTTTTGGTGGATGTGGTATCTTCAATGCTTCAAACAAGCAAACTTGCATCACAAATTCAACAATATAATTTGAATTTTTAGCTTTAGCATCAGCTGTTAAAGAAGTGGAATGGGTAAGATATCAAATATTTATGATTCCTTTATGGTCAAATGGATATCACCTATCTTTATCAAATGTAACTGTGTAGCTATATTGGTTAAGGTATGCAGTCAAGTACATAATTGGAATTCTAGACATTTGGGTATAAACATAGTATGATTAGCGAATTAGTCATGAATGGAGTGATGCCTACTAAGTTTATAAGATCTGAGTTTGATTTTGCTAATCACCTAACATAAGAGTTCGAAAGAGATCCTTTGCATAAATCAACCATCAGAGGGTTTTAAAGTCTATTAAATATTTATACCAAGGTACCCGCTTTATCTCTAATATAATCTCTAATATAATGTTAGGCGTTGAAGGCATGTGGCAAGCTTTTGATGAATATATCATAACACATTGGTTAATTCAGCCCAGGGTATTGCAAGATAAATGAGGTTTAAATTTAATTTTTCTATAATTTGTTGATAAATTTAAGTACATATATGAAAAGGACTAATGGACTACCTATATAAATATAAAATTTAGGTACTTTAAGAACCTTTAAACTGGAGCTTAGATATCTTTTTGAAGAATTAGGACACAAGATAGTATAATATTATGTCAAGTGAAGTTTGGCTTTGTAAATATATATGTATATTAAATAGATGTTTTTAAATGGATAACTAGAGTTTAGTCATTTTTGATACTGTGTTAATTATAATATTTGTATCATGTAACATACAAATGTGAAAATTCAATCTATAGGACAATTTAATTTATCTATACGTTTGTGTTTTTATGAATAGGGATAAGTTAATAATTGATAAATAAAACTAAAATGGAGGAGGAATGTTACAATTTAGTGTTATTTACTGATATTTTAGTGTATTGGATTAACTTATTGATAAAATAATAACATTAGAAATTAAAAGAGGCAGGTGTCCGGAGATGCAGACTCAATTTAATTCTAAGTATTGTTTGAGCTATTAAATTTGGGCTTCACTTATATTATTAAGCAGGTTTTATTAATTGAGCTTCAAGTATTGGGCTTACTCATGTTATCAATTTAATTATATTTAAATGGGCTAATAAAGGCTTAATCGAAGCCCATTTTGTTTTGGTCACTATCTTGCCTTGTCAAAACAAAATGGTCACCATGGGTTTATTTCACTCGGTATTCTCGATTAGAAAAAATATAAGTGGAAACCATTTTTTGTCCGCAACATCTTTTTCTTTCTCTAGAGAGAAACAGAGAAAATAAGAATCTTTTAATATTACGATTATAATAAAAAAATTCTTCATAGGTTTAAGATATAATCCTTCTCCATCTATATCTATATTGTCTCTATCTTATATGTTTAAAAAGTTGAGTATAGCTTCAAATGGTTGTAATCTGATAGTGTTTATCATAATTATAAGATTTTCTAAGGCTTCATCTTGTTCGGTTTATTTTACTCTTATTCGTTGGATTCTAGAAGGGTTTTGTTCTAATCAAGTTCGTGGTTGTTTCTTTTGTTTAAGAGCTAGGTATATGTTCATGTTCGTTATGTTTAAAGGCATGGTTTTGGTTTCTTTTCGCCATGGTTCAAAAGAATTAGTCAGTGTTGTTGACCACAACTATTGTAAAGATTATTTTTTTTTTGTTTTAGTGTGACGAATTTATCTATTGTTTTTTGCTAGTTATCAATACACTATGTGTCCAAATATAATGTGGAGTAACACGTTATTTTAAAAAGCTATTATCCTTTGCGAATTTATAAAGTTGTTAGTTTGATTAGGGCCAAAATGAGTTTTAAACGGGATTTAATTTTTAAAAGAGGCCTCTCAATAATCCTAAAACCCACCACTCTCGCCTATTAAAAGCCTATCTAAACCCCGTACTAACTGACAAACAATATTTACGCATAAACAAAGAAACAAGGCATGTCATAGAATGAAAGGAGGAGAGAACAATACAAGCAATAAATTATGTGTAAGTGGTTTTCAATGGTATTAATTTCCAAAAATCATAGGCATATTTGACCAAATAAAGTCAAAATCAGGATTTGTGTTGAAAGAGGGGTGCAACTATGCTTAGAAACCATTTATAACTAACCCCTCTAAAATTGCTTCTATTTTATGTAATTGAGGTTTTTAAAACACGAGAACACATTGTAATTCAAGTTTTGAAGTTCAGATATACAAATCTAGAAACGAATGAATAAGATCAAACACTGATATAGTTGTAACATTATTCATAATTGCTCGCCAAGATACATGTTGAGTTGCACCTAAGGTCTAATAATCTTATGCTTGGAAAACATAAATGTAGATTTCATCCCCTTTTTGTTATTCTCAACAAATGTAGAAGCAAGTTATTATGCAATCTTAAATATTTTGTGAATTGTTTAATATTACGATGGGTCAACATGTTAATAATCATAGGTATATGTAAAAAAAATTATGTGTCGACCATAAGAGTGAAAGAAAGAACCATATATTTACATATAGCTAGCGTTTTTTCTAAGCCAAGAACCTAATGTCGCATATGAACTTGGATACAAAACACAAATATGCCCATACTCCAACAATGTGACGTCATCAGCATATCTAATGAGTGCCCATTTTTTGGAGTCCATTGTGACCTATTAAGTTCATTCCTCTAAAGTTTATTTGACGTTTCCTATATTTTATATTTTTACCCATGTTGACCTGCTAAATTTATATTAATCCAATAAATCATAACTTCAATTTAAATGTCGAAAAACCCATAATTTGTCTGTAAGCCAGTTTTACACCTAAATAATGTCACGCTTATACAACTCTTATATTGTGTCAATTCAAATAGCAACTTTTGAATATGAAGCATGATTTAATTATATTATATAGTTGAAAAACATATACATAAAAACTATTATAAAAAATTAATAATTGTGTTCTATAAACTTAAAAAAATGATCTATCTTGAACATTTATAATTTAGACAAACATTCACACAGAAAAATGGCATGATAAGAAGTTTCCTTGGGTATCTAACAAAAGACAAAAAGTGTCATACTCTAGTGTCATAGTCACTTAACTCAAGCAATGAGTTGAAGCAACAAAAGAGGAGCTAAGAGAAACTCGCTGTCGAGTTATAAATGATAGGTAAAAATAGTCACCAAGTGTCACCAACATTATTGAGGAATACCATTGTGGTTTAATTCCCTTTTAGATGAAGCTGACTAAGCATACTTGCATCCTTTTCCTTGGTATTTTGTTTAGTTGGTTTTGTGCATTGATTCTTGCAGATCATTGGACACTAAACTTAGGCAAGGTCACACTATTGGAGTGTTGGTGGATAAGTGGTGACTTAGGTGTATCACATGAGTTTATGTGATGAAGAGTAAGTCAACATTAATGTAATGCAATTGAATATAATGTTAGTTTCTTGTTGGTTTTGTAATGATTTAGAGAATGTTTGAAGTGACATTTGAATGTGTGTATACATACATACAATATACATATATGCATATGTTTCTTGCAAACATCAAGATATTTATAATATGAGTTGATATAATCCTCTAGTTATACAAATGATTATATGAAGAACGAACATTTGCTTGAATTTCTTGCCTCACCCTGAGATGAGAGGGAATTGGGCCAATAAATAGGCCCTTTTAGATTCTTGAAAGTTAATAGTTTGGGCTTGACATGTCTTAGTTTTAGTTCGGTCATTTATGGCATAACGACATGTTAATCTAATGGTTTTGAAAATTTCAAGTTGTAATGTGTTATTGGGATTTAAATGGGTTTCATTGTGCTATTTAAGGTTGGGTTTCATTGAATTTTATTTTATTATAAAAGAGTACATTTAAAATTAAGTGTTTATAGTAAAATATTTGGGTTTGGTTGACATAGTTTTGTAAAGTTATTGGCCCTAATGGTTGGGCTTAACATGAGTTCTTAACATGAGTTGGATTTGGGTCACCAAGATAGTAGTCCTTCTAGTTTAAAAGATCATAATGGGTTTTCATTAGCTTAAAAGATCATAATACTTGTCATTATATAGGCCTATTAGACCATCAGGCCACGGGTTTAGACCATTCCAAGCCGTGAGTTAGGCTATTAGACTACAGCTCATAGGCCTATTGTCAGGCTATTTCTAGTTAGGCCAATATGAAGTGTAACATTTCTTTGTTAATTACCCATGTGTAATATTGGGTTGTTTTGTGTTGGGTGTTAGAAAGTTTGACTCTTCTTTAAGTGTAAGGATATAGCCTTTATGAATTACAATATCAAGTGAAAAGCAAAAAACTCAAATGAAACGAGAAATACAAGGAAGCGCGAATCCAAGATGATGGATAAAAATATAATCACGCGAAAACTTGGAGTTGCCACGCGAGAACTTAATGTTCTCGCGCGAGAACATCTAGATAGTATATATAGATGTTTTTCCTATGTATTTCATTATGTGTGTTCATTTGTAATGGTGCTTTGAGAGTGAGAGAGTAGAGAGATGTGTGATAGGCCACCCAAGGGGAGCTCACATTGGCTGGATCAAGCTTGAATGATGTAAACTCCTTTGGTATATTAATCTTTTGATTAATAATATTCGATTGAGTTTGTTTGAAGTTCGTTGATATCATACACGCACACATCCGTCTTAATTTGTTATCAAGTGCAAAAAAATATGTGGAATCGGTCGTGTTGAGGACTTTACAATTGGTATTAGGGCAAGGTGTTGCTCTTGATACACGGATTTTCATTCTGCGATCATCCGTTTAAGACGTTAAACATGGAGGTTGAAAATCTAAAGGTTTAGATCGAGTTTGGACTAGTTTCGAAGGAGAAGAAGGTGAAACCAGGGGTGAACACACACAAAATCAATTTAGTTACATCATTACGCTCAGTATCTTCAACTTTTGGTGGAAAACAAAGGTTTTAGAATGTAGTAGTGATTCAAAATCATAAAATTAGATTTTGATCGAAGTTTTCGCAAGAGTAACTGTATCATGCGAGCATGTGGGAAAAATAACCGTATTTTGCAAAAACTTTTTCAATGAGAGAACTTTTCATAAGAAAAATTTTCCATGCGAAAACTTTCATGCGAAAACTTTCATGTGAAAACTTTCCATGTGAGAACTTTTCATGTGAGAACTTTTCATGAGAAAAGTTTATGCAAAATCTTTGCAGCAGTAACCGTCATTTGCGGAAATTTTTTCAAGCAAAAACCTCCCCATGTTACTTAAACAAGAGGTTTTTGTGATGTTTTATCAAGTTCAAGATTCTATATCTACAACATTTGATTTGGGTCATTCGTGAATTGAAACTTGACAATGTGGGCTTATCTTATCTTACTGATGGGACAATGATCAAACGAGTTGATTAAGTGAAGAATCAAGATTGTTTGGTATTCTTGCTCTGAAAATATGGGCTTCTTACATCTTACTTAGGGGGAAGAATACTTTCGATGATCTAGTTCATCATCACATAATCTTGTGATCAGATTAAATAATCAGGTTCTTCGGGAATCCAAAGTGGAAGTTGGATCCTCTGTCATATGCCTAATACATCTTAAGTTGTAAGTAATCAAGATATAATCATTTAATCTTGATTCAAACATGATATCCTTTATGAAGCTATAAATTAGGAGGAGGTTAAAGTTAAGTGGGAAGACTGAAGTGACACATACCCGGTTATTGGATAATTCTTGAAGATGAGTGACTAAAGTCAAACATAGCTTGATATCATAATCCATAGGGGAAAATTATAAGGACCTAGCCTTTATAAATTACAATATCAAATGAAAAACAAAAAAACTCAAATGAAGCGAGAAATACAAGGAAGTGAGAACTCTAAGATAATGGATAAAAATCTCATCACGCGAAAACTTGGATTTGCCACGTGAGAACTTAATGTTCTCACGTGAGAACATTTGGATAGTATATATAGATATTTTTCCTATGTATTTTATCATGTGTGTTTATTTGTAAAGTTGCTCTGAGAGTGAGAGAGCATAGAGATGTGTGATAGGCCACCCGAGGGGAGCTCACCTCGGGTGGATCGAGCTTGAATGATGTAAACTCCTTTGATATTTAATTCTTTGATTACTAACATTCGATTGAGTTTATTTGAAGTTTGATGACATCGTACACACACACATTCGTCTTAATTTGATTACCAAGTGCAACAATACGTTGAATCGATCGTGTTGAGGACTTTACATTAAGATAACCAGTTTGGGAAGTCAAGAGTGTTTGACATGCATATAACTAACTAAAGATAGTATATGTGTTGGTTAACACCTCAAAGCAAAGTCACATACATGATTGTGTGAAGCTCTAATCTTCAAATTGAGATCTTCTTTTTATTATTTTATTTGCTTCGGATGAAAGCAACAAAAAGGGCAAAGGTATTCAGTTTTTGGGTGTGGATGAACAAAATATTGGATCTAGAAAGGCTGGTGTACCCAAAAACCAAACACTTGGACAATTTGGGTGCAACTTATAAAAGTCTTCCGATGCTAATTATGGAATGTCCGAATACAAATCGTGTTCTTCTGAACACAAGTACAAGATCATGTTTCGAAGGAAAACTCCAACTTTCGAAGACAAAGTCCTCTATTCCGAAGTTCAAGACTTAGAAGAATTGAAGACAATGACTTCCGAAGAATATTGATATGAAGAAGTCCCCAAGACTCGGAAGAAGTAGTCTCTTCCGAAGTATAAGTGGCCACGGAATAACTTGTTCTTTTGAAGCCAGTCAACCGTCAGAAGACATTACTATGAACTAGTGGACATAAGTATGGTCTTTCTCACACTCCGCTGCAGACTTCTGATATACTGCATGGCGTTTTCTCAAAGCCCATATAGTTGACCGTACTTCATTCCACTATTCACCTTTATCAATTAGTAGAGTTACCAACTTTAGTTGGTGACAAAAGGTAAGTCATGGACATGGCATGACTACCTTATCTTAGATAATACTTTATCTAAGATACCTTAACTATAGGTTTGTAGTATTTGCTTTAATTATAGGTTTCCAGCTGCTATCAATGTTTATCCAGTTGTAGGTGATAGTATATATAGTTTCTCATTGTAACTCTCGTAACATGCTTGTAAGAGTCTTGTAATACTTTGAGTTGAGATGTAATATTTACAACTACCTTGAAATTTATTTCCTTGTGATCTTTGTTACTTATGGTATTATTATCAACTCTTAGAAGAAGAGATTCTACTTCATCTAAACCTTGTGTGATTAACTGAGTTTGAGAGAAAAACCAAGTGTTAAGTGACAAATATCGATCCTGCAATTGGTATCAGAGCTTTTTAGGATCTTTATTGTGAGATCTTACCATCCAAATCAACCTGTTTTTTACAACACTCAAAAATGGCCCTCAACCAAAATCCCAAAGTTGAGATGGGGACATTGACTAAAGCACCTATCATCACCCCTGAAAACTTTAAATCATGGAGCAAACTCATAGAAGGATTCATCATATATCAAGATGACAGAATGTGGCGATCCATTGTCAATGGTCCTTACAGACCAAAGGTTTCTGCAGCAGGTGGAATGGTGCCATGATTGAGAAAGCCATTAAAGACTATTCTGATGAAGACCAGAAGAAACTGGACATTGACAGTAATGGCATGACTGTTTTTATGACCGCTATACCCAACTCCATTATAGTGGGGTTTGAGCATTGTAGGTTAGCAAAAGAACTGTTTTATTACTGTCTCAAATGTACACTAGCTCCAATGACTCAAAGAAAGATTCACTGAAGCAGTAGTTCGAGAACTTCACTCATATTACTGGAGAGACCCTCATCCAGCAATACTTTAGGTATATAGATCTTATCTCTTCTATTCAATCTGTGGGAATTACCCTTGAATTAAGAGATCTCACTTGAAAATTCATTAGTCCACTCTTAAATTAATGGACGTTCTATTATGTCTCTATCAAGAGGATAGAAAACTTGAACTCCCTCACCATGACTGAACTATATGGCATCCTTGATGGATACCATGTAAAGATGGACAATAAGAGAGGCCATCAGATGAGTAGACCTTCAAGCCTTCCTGCTAGTAACGCTCTAATGGTTGTTAAAGGCTCAAGACCATCCCAACCTCAGCAGTACCTAACATATTCTTAATATCCATCCTGCTTTTTAGGACCCCTACATCACATTCCTTGAGACTCCAAGGTCTCAACAGGCTCGGCAAGGCTCTTTTCAGGATAGTTGTGCCTTTGTCTCCGGAAGTGGGTACTCTAGTGATCATCAATATTGCTTTGATGATCTAGAGTGCTTCAGTCCAGATGATATGGAGTATATAAACATTGTCCAACAAATGGTTGCTAACCTACCAAGCAAAGAAGTTCTTCAAAAGAACTGGAAGGCAGTTCCCTCAAAACCCAACTAGCAGCAAGTTTACGTTTGACAAAACAAAGGCCAAATGTTACAACTGTTACCAACTTGGTCACTTTGCTGGGGAATGTAAGACTCCCAAGTCAAATCTGGGAACCTCACATGCCTCCTCATATTCCCCTACACCTAAAGCCACTGGAAAGTCAACTAAGACAACAACTGTAGCTCAAGAAGTTGACTGGAGCTTCATGGTATAAGATGTAACTCCTGCTCAAGCACTCATGGCTGGAACAGATGACAACAAGGTATATGAACATCTATGTACTCCAGTATGTCTATTTAAGGTTAAGTTATATCAGGACTACCAATGAAAATTAAATCTGATATTGAGTCTTTAAATATCTTACAATCTAATTTTAAAAAGGTGGAATCTAACTATCAAAAGAAAATTGTTGATTCAGAAAAAATTGTGTCATTATTAAAACATGAACATACAAACTACAAGAGTCAAATCAAAGATTTAATAACCAAATTGACTGAGGCTCAAGCCCAGCTTGTCAGAGCTGAGGCTCAAGCCCAGCTTGTCAGAGCTGAGGCTCAAGCCCAGCTTGTCAGAGCTGAGGCTCAAGCCAAGAAGCATGCTATCTCAGAGCAAAACTCCCAAGCCATTCTTGCATCATCCTCTCACTTAAAAATTAGTTATCAAAACAAAGGTGGGAACCAATGAAATTACTCCACCACATTCTTATGAGTCTATTAGACAATCAAGGTGTGATACTAAAGAGCAAGATGTTCCATCTATTGACCCACCTTCCCACGAGTCAAAGAGTGATACAACTTTTAAGACCATCACAGGGAAGAACCAGGTAAAGGAAACCCCTCTTACCGGTGATGACCAACCCCTTACCACCAAAGCTAGAAGAAGTCGAGCTAAGGCAGCTAGAAAAACTGCCAAGAAAGTGGCTGAATCTAAGCTGAAGATTGACCCAAAATAAAAGGGTGCGTTCATCTCAACTGGATTCCTGGTGGTGGGAATTTCTGATCCTGGAAAAGTGTGTAGTACCAACACACCTATCCAACAAAAGGATCATAAGACAAATGGAAAGACTTCTGATTAAGACAAGAAGAACAAGAGACAGCAACCCTCGAGTTCTCAGAAGGTTAACATTGCCTACATAATGTGTGGCCTACAAAACCATATGGCCAAATATTGTTACTACAATCTTGCTAGCACACATTATGCAAACAATGTTAAAAGAGAAAGAGTCAGGGAAGGTTTCTCATTTGGACCTTATCATATGGTTCAAGTGATGAAAAAGGGAAAGCTTGTTTCCGAAGTAAGGTTGTTTTCAGAAGAAAGTCCTTTTGAAAGGAAAATGACATCAGAAGTTAAAGTTGTTAAGACTCAAAAGAACAAGAAAGTTTCCTTGAAACCATCCCTAAAGAAGACTACTTTGTAATAAAAGGTGGTGAAGACTTCTTCTGAAAAAGAAAGAAGCTTTAAAAAAATGTCATGCTGCTCAAGCTTCATGAAGCTCATCCTAAATGATTAACCAAGGGATGGAATGAAGATTAAAAAAGATGCTTCAGCCCAAGCCTCTTCTTCATAAACACTTATTGAACCCCATGCATAAATTTTGGTTCAATATCATCCTCATCATTGGAAAAGCCCTAGACCAACAAGGCTTGGGTTTCCAATAAAAACTAACTTTTTCACCTTATGTGCGGGGACATCCATATGACAAGAACAACAATGTGTGGATTGTAGATAGTGGATGCTCCAGGCATATGACAAGGAACATATATCTCCTTCAACAATTTTAATATTTTGATGGAGGTCTTGTTCATTTTGGAGGTGAGGCTGGAGGATACATTTCTGGTAGAGTAAGTGTATCCAATGGCGAGTTAAAAGTTAACAAATTACATTTTGTCAAATAGATTGAACATAACCTGTTAAGTGTTTCTCAATTCTATGATCAAAATCTTCAAATGCTCTTCACAGAACATGAGTGCATTATCCTCAAACCCGGGATAACCATTCCTCAAGAATTGGTTCTTCTTAGATCTCCCAGGAAAATGAATATGTACAAGCTAGATATGAACAATGCTTCCCCACTGGGTGAAGTATCATGCTTTGATTCCAAAGCTGATGGAGATGAGTCAACACTATGGCATAAATGTATGTTTGATGTCAATTTTAAAAACCATGAATAAATTGGTTAAAAATAACTTGGTACATAGTTTGCCTAAAAAGGAATTTTTCTGCAAAGATAAATAATGTTGTATGTCTGAAAGGGAAGCAACACAAAGCATCTCATAAATCTAAAGTTGTTAACTCTATCAGCACCCCATTACACTTATTGCACATGGATCTATTTGGTCCTACAAGTTTAATGAGCATTGGAAGGAAATCATACTGCCTTGTGATCATTGATAATTTTACAAGATTTACATGGGTCTTCATTTTAAGAACTAAGGATGAAATTGCTGAAACATTAAAGTCTTTTATTCTTAATATTGAAAATCAAATTGATCAGAAGGTTAAGATAATCAGAAGTGATCAAGGGTCTGAGTTTAAGAATCATGTTCTTGACTCATTCTGTAACTCAAAAGGGATTTCTAGATAATACAGTGCTCCTAGAACTCCTCAACAAAATGGTGTTGTTGAGAAGAGGAACAGGACACTAATTGAGGCTGCTCGGACCATGTTAGTTGATACAAAGATGCCTCTAACATTCTTGGAAGAGGCAGTTAGTACTGCATACTATGTGCAAAATAAGGTTCTTGTAGTTAAGCCACATGGAAAAACCCCTTATGAGCTATAGAACAAAAGGTCATCATACATTGGCTTTCTAAGGTCCTTTGGCAGCAGGTGTACCATACTTAAAATAAAAGACAATTTGGCAAAATTTTCTAAAAAGTCATATGATGCTATCTTTGTTGGATATTCCCTCTAACTTTATTGCTTATAGAGTTTATAACATAAAAAATCAACAATTTGAGGAATCATCCAACATTGTTCTCAATGAGCACACTCCTTATGTTAGGGGGAATGGCCCTGATATTTAGAATTGTTTCCCAACTATTCTAAGCCATCTTATGAGAATGTTTCAGTTAAGTGATTCTAATGATGATCAACTATTGAGTTACCCAGGCCTCGTTCAAGTTCTCAAAGAGTAGCTGAAGATCAGGCTCCCACTATCTTAAGATCTGATAGTTTGACAATTTCATGAGATAGTGGAGCTTCAACCAATGGTCCACCAAGTGAGCCTCTCAGCCAATAGATGATGGAACAAGCAACCATTAATGCTGCTTCTCATCCAATAGATGATGGTGATATTTCCCATTCATTCAATCAGTCCTCATTGAATGAGTTTGAAACAACAACTGGTCCAAGTGTTCAAGCTCCTGAGCAAAACGTAGATACATGTGTACCTAGTTTATGAGCTTAATGTAAATGTCTTTCATGTCTAACACATATGTAATGAATGGGTTAAATGAAATATAATATGTGGTTGATGTTTATAATGTTTAATATTTCATAGTATTATTGTGTGTTAATGTATAATGAACTTACTATATAGGTTTGAGGTTGTTGTGCATTGTTCTTAGTCAATAATGATTAAGGAATGTGTTCAACCTAGTCGTATGAGTCTTCATTCGAATGGACCATACTGTAAGGCCTTGTTCCCGAGACGCTTACAGCTGGTCACTCATTACACATAAAACATATATTTTCATTAAAGTAAAGAAAACACTACAGCGGAATCATTAAAATAAACATCTTATTTCATTATAAAAGCTTTTTCAAAACAAAACATCGTTATCAAATTACAAAATACGTGTTGCATTACATCACAAAAGCATTATAAAAATAGATGCCATCCAAAGAGCTGAGTAGCCACCCCGTGCCATCCCTAGCAACATTACCTGCCAACTAGAAACACATAAAAGTCTGCGTTGTTGAGTGAGTTCTAGTTTTAAATAAAACATACTTTATCTTCCGTTTAAAACCATTCTTTACTTTCTTTCAAATCATAACAGACTTTAGAACGTGATCACACATCGTACATACACATAGATAATAGTTATTATCTTCATCATCGTTGATAATACACCAAGCAATTCATCTAGGGTTAAGCAACAAGGACCCCATACATCTAGTCAATCACAAAGACTGAACCCCTATGTGCATCCTCATAGGGTATTTAAACCGCACACAGTTGAGTTGACAACCCCTCATTGGGTGTGAACTTCCATACATTTGCTTAATCACACAGATTAAGCCTCGGTGTGCATCCTCATGGGGTAGCTAACCCGCACACGGTTGAGCTAACACTCCGCATTGAGTGTGAACCTCCATACATTTGCTTGCAAGCCTTTCTTTTGTTTGTTCATTCATTAATGCATGCATTCATTCATCATGTTCCTCTTTTCATTATCTTCCACTTTACGTTACATGATACTTTCATTTCATTCATTAACATTCAACGTAAAGCCACGGGAAAAATAATCATACATAACAAGGAACATAAACATACACATACAACATCATATAGGGCATCATACATACATAACATACATCATACATACCATCATGCATAAGCATAAATCATACATCATTAAATGCCCAACGTAACACCTATGACCTCAAAAAGTCAACTTACATAGCCCCTGGGTACCTCCCAAGTCAAAGCCAAAATTACACTTTTCCCCAAGAAGTCAGAAATATTCTAAGTGTTCATCTGCATTTGCCTTTGTTCATCCGCATTTGTCTTAGTTCATCCGTATTTGTCTTAGTTCATCCGCATTTCTTTTACTTCATCCGCATTTGTCATAGTTCATCTGCATTTCTTTTACTTCATCCGCATTTGTTATTGATCCGCATTTGTTATTGATCCGCATTTCCCACACTTGGTCAATATTCATCCGCATTGACTTTCATCCGCATTGACCTTCATTCGCATTGACTCTACTCATCCGCATTTCCTCCAATACTCATTCGTATTTGCCAACACTTAAGCAGTTTTTCTCTAAACTTAGGCATATGAACTACTGTTTGGGCGCATGAGCAGCCTAGGGCACACTAATCATCAAATTCAGTCCCCAAATCTCATCTTTCATGTTCTAAGCTTACCTCTTACATTCTAAGCCTTAGAAACATAATCATAGCATCATCAAATCATGAACACAGTCTAGAATCATACCATAACATAATCATACACACATTCAAATGTACGGGTATAAAACCCAATTTTATAAAAACATACATCCATGCATTTTCAGCCCCAAAATCAGTTAAAACATGTAAGAAGAGGGGTTCTAAAACTCACTTTAGTAGCTCTTGAGTATGGCTTCTTCCAAACTCGTTTGCAAATGAGTTCAACTGCCTATAAACCCACTAAAAACATACACCAGAACACACACAAACACACATAAGCATACACCCGAGGACATAACCGGTTAAGAACACCATAAAATCATGAATCCTTACCTTGAATTCAAATTCTCAGCTTTTTCTTCTTCAAAACCCGAGAGTTTTCAGTTCTCCTTTCTTCTCTTTCAAAAAATATCCGAGAGTTGATGTGAATAGGCAACATGGGCGGCCATGTTGCTTTATTCACCAACTTTTGAAGACTTTTGTACTTTTTACACTTTTTACCCCTTA
>BJCM01216105.1:0-12921 GCA_018326385.1 Flaveria bidentis | reverse complement strand
TTAATGGCCTTGAGTGAGGCATTTCCGTCATACCTCTTCTCCAACGCATCCCACAGTTTCTTTGCTTGAGTGTACTCCGAATACTGATGGAAAATATCCTTCGGAATAGACTGAGTGAGCAAAGCGTAGACTTTCTTCTCAGCGTTGTGTTTTACCTTCTGAGCATCCGACATGCCACTAAGTGTAAGTTTTACTCCGTTATCACCTAAGGCATGCTATACCCCGACTCTATTGCCTCCCACAAATTTGTATCTACTCCATTTAAGTAGATTTTGAAACGTTGCTTCCATTGTGGATAATCATCTAGTGTGATAAGCTTCGGGGGTTTATTGTGAATTCCCACTTCATTCTCCAACAGCAGTAGATTCTGAATACGGGTATCTCTACTTGCTGCGTATGCCGAAAACTGGTCCTCCATTTCACTAAACTTTAATGTTTAACAAACTGCTGATGTATGCGAATGAAGGTATGCGATTGGGCTTATATGGGCGATTGAACAAATGCGGATGATTTAATCGTGGGACTGAACAAATGCGGATGAGTCAGTCGTCCGAATGAACTAATACGGTTGAATAGTCCGAATAAAGATCTCAGTCGTACGAATGAGTCCAATCGTGTGGAAGGAGAATGCGAATGTGCTCAGTCATGCGATTGAGCCAATCGTGCGACTGAACTTGCTTAAGTTTGATAATTCGTAGGTTAAACGTGTTTTGGCCGTAAAAACTCGAATTTTAGCAAACCCTAATCGCCGTACGCCGGAAAAACTAAACTTGAAGGTCAGGAAACGTCTAAGACTCCGTTACACACAAAAAGACTGCGTTTTTGATGCAAAAACACAATTTTTGTATCAAAACTATTGAATCAACACGCAATCAAGAGCCAAGGCTCTGATACCACTTGCTAGGATCTGGTATTTGAACAAAACACCAACTGATTAACGTGTTAAACCAAATCAAATAGTGCGGAATCCTATTTGATTGCTGATCCAATCAGTGAGAACGCACGTAGACACAATGATGTATTGAATCTAACGTCAAGAATCGATTAGGAATCGATCTATAGCGTTCAAAGAACTTGGAGTACGAACTTAGAGGCTTCTGGACGGCTAGGGTACGTCTGGAGTCGAAGTGGATTGAATGCTTATGTTTTTCCACGAATTAGGTGGTATTTATAGGTTAGGGTTGCTCATTCGGGCGACTGAACCATTAACCGTGCGATTGAGTCATATGGTTGGTCCATTCGCCCGACTGAGTGTTCAGTCATGCGACTGAGCCAATATTAGGTGACAATCATACGACTGATCCAGTCTCCTGGTTCAGTCGTGCAACTGAGTCATTCGCGTGAAGTTGTTCATGCGTATGGTCCATTAGCATGGGCCATTCGCATGATAACTTCATGTTCTTAAGTTTGAATGTATTAAATGTCATAATAATATTTATATTAATTCAATCTACCACAAACCTATATAATCAATTCGATAAGCGTTAAACAACTCATTAATGAAATATTAAAGATTATAAACACAACCAAACATTTTCATTTCATTAAGTACCCAACTATTACATTAGTGTAAGACAATAAAGACATATTACATTAAGATCATAATCAAGGTACACATGTATCAACAGATACACACAAGAGGAAGGAATTGATTAACAAATATCTTTGCACCAGTTGCAAGACTTGAGGCTAGGAGAATCTTCCTTGCTTATGCAGCTTACAAGAACTTTACTATTTACCAACTTGATGTCAAGTGTGCCTTTTTGTATGGGGATATAGATAGAGAATTCTATGTGTGTCAACCTCCAAAGTTTAAAGATCCACAACATCACAACTATATGCATAATCTAGATAAAGCTCTCTATCAGCTGCACCAAGCACCTAGGCTGTGGTATGAGACACTTTCTCAATTTCTCCTAAAGCATGGCTATACTAGAGGAATAATAGAAAAAAATCTATTTATCAAGAAGTATAGGAAATATATTTTGTATGTATAGGTCTATGTTGATGACATCATATTTGGTTCTTCAAATGACCAAATGTGCATGGACTTTGAAAGCATTATGAAGAAGAAGTTTGAGATGAGTTCTGGGAAAAATGGACTTTTCCTTGGAATTCAAGTGAAGCGGATGAAAGATGGGTTCTTTATAAATCAATCTAAGTATGTTAATCACATATTAGAATATTTGAAATGAAGGATCATAAGTCACCCAAGACACCTATATCCAGTAATCACAACCTTTGTCCTGACTTTAAGGGGGAGGATACTGATTAGTATCGGTACAACGCAATAATCGGATCTGTGATGTATCTTACAGCAAGTAGTAGACCTGATATCATGTTTGCAACTTGCATCTGTGCAAGATATCAGGTTGCTCCAAAGGTGTCTTATCTAGTTGCTTTGAAAAGAATCCTTAGATAACTTAAAAGAGCTCCCAAGCTAGGTTTTTGGTGTCCTAGGAATCAAGATTTCAACCTCTATGGCTACACTGATAGTGACTATGGTGGCTGTAATATCAACAAGAAATCCACATCCGGAGGATGTGAATTTCTTGGTGGAAGAATAATCTCTTGGCAATCTAAGAAGCAATCGTGTGTCTCAACATCAACTACTGAAGTTGAATGCATTGTTGTTGGAAGGTGTTGTGCATAACTACTCTGGATTCAAAATTAGATGTTAGACTACAGTTTCAACTTCATGGAGAGCCCTATCCACATCAACAACAAGAGTGCCATCTCTATCATAGAGAATTCTGTCAAGCACTCAAAGACAAAGCACATTGATATCAGGTATCATTACTTTAGAGATATTCATGAGAATAACCTTATTAAACTTTTTAAAGTTGACACAAATGAATAATATGTTGATTTGTTCACCAAACCTTTGATGAACAAAGATTGAAGTATCTCATTACAACTATTAGGATGATAAACATTGACTAGTTTATCTCCTATGAAAACCTTTTTAATATGTCTTGTTTGTTGTTTCTTTACAATATAAGCCCTGTTACCCAAGGTCTTTCTCAAATTTTCTAAGTATGAGTTCTTTTGAAAAGCAATTTACCCTCGGAAGTTATCTTTATCTATCTTCCAAAGGCAAATTACTTTGCTTAGGAAAATTTTTCCAAAGAGCTTTTGGTCTCGAAAGAATATTTTATTTTATATCAAATAAACTTCCAAAACTTTAAAACTTCTTCTTTCAGAAGACAATTTTAGTCTCGGAAGAAAATTTGTTTTTGGATATAATTTGGCTTTGGAAGAAATTTCCTTTGAAAAACTTTTATTCTTGGTAGAAAGCCTTACTATGTAACGGAAATTTTTGGGCCCACTATGTAAAAAGGTGAGATTTCATTAATGATGTCAGAATATTTTAAATGTTTATCGTTACCGCCCCTGTAACATCAGGACCCAAAATGTCTTTTCACCTTATCCATCCACCTTTTACCCCTATTTAAATCTTCCAACTTTCTTTCATTAATATTTTTACCCGCTCACAAGCCGTAAATTTCCAAAATCTTCTATGCAACTTACCTTCTCAAATTACTTCAATTTTCCTTCTACTTTCAAAACAATGGCTCTTAATCCTCAACACAACCAAGTCGCACTCCCTGATTCTTCAAAGGATATTGACTTTGCCCCCATCATCCACATTCTTACCCAATCTAACTACTTCACCGTGCTCACAATAAATCCCATTATTTACTCCAATCATATGGCCAAATTTTGGGCAAATGCTCAAAGTGATACACTAAACAGAGTAAGGGTTATACGGTCAAGCATTTGCGGACAAGACTTGATTATATATGAAGAAACCATCAGGGAGCATCTGGAGCTTCATAATGAAGGTGATCCAATGAGATTTCCCAATACTAATCTTGAAGATACATATACCCAAATATGATATGGTGTAGATGTAAGTAGGTTAACAATATACAAAATCAATTTTTCTTACAATGGGAAGTTCCTTCTTCATATTGGTCTCAACTATCTATCTAACAAGTGAGGAGGATGGGATTTAATTCTTTATGATCTGGGGTTGCCTGGTTCAAGGATTGGTTAGAGGCTTAAAATTTAATTATTCAAAGTTTGTACTAAACAACCCTAGAGGTAACCTTCGTAGGGAACCATTCTATATGTATTCAAGGTTTATTCAGCATATCATCAACTGTCAGTTGGATCAAGACATTGTTCATCTTGAAGACACTTTTCTTGTCCCTCACATGAGGTTGGGCATCTTTAAAATTGTGAAGAGAGTGTCCCTTAACTTCTATGGAAGATTTACTAACCTTCTTCTAGGTATGATTGAGCATATGGCTCCTTGTGACATCCTTGTTTAATAGGTAAGATTCATTCACCAGACACAACAATTATTAGATTCATTCACCAGACACAACAATTATTAGATTCATTCACCAGAGATGCTTTAAGAGAACCCTTGTTCAATCTACCCTGATTGAACAATCTCCTTTTCAAGCCAAAAAGGCTAGAGTGGAAAGATGGGCTCCCACTCAGCCCGAGGTCCAACCGTCCTCCACCATTGACCTCTATATTAGTGTTGAGTCTCCTCAGTCTCAACCTAGTGAGCTTGAAACCCAAACCATTAGCCCTTAGGGTGAGTCCCAATACTTTACTGAGCAACGAAATAGGGACAACCAAATCATTGGCTCTATGCCATTAGTTATTGATCAAGGTCTCGGGTCACTTGTTATAACTTCTATATCCTTTACTAACCTATTAACCCAAACTAATGAAGATTTCATGTTCCATCAGAGCCATGATGTTGATCTACCTCACCAATCTTTGGATCAACTGAGCCCTAGGGAACTTTTGACCTCTAGCCCTCATCAACAAACCCATTGAGGTAAGTCCCACATATATGGAGGCGACTCATGTAGACTCAACTACTACTACTAAGAGTGTCTCATTGGGCTCTCAGGACAGTGGTAACATATCTAAGACTGAGTCTACGACAACCTTGCCTGTTGATGCCTCTGAAAGAGAAATCACTCTACAAGGGAAACCAAGGTGCCAAGAAACCATATCTGTGATGAGCATGAATATTTTAGGTATGTTATCTCATCTCCCTATGATTCTTGAAAAGAAGATAAGGGAAGTCAGCAACTCACCATTAGAGACCAATTTTCTAAAGTCTCAAATCTTGAATCCAAGGTTAAGACTTTAGAGGACAAGTTTGCCACACAACAATTTGAGATTGGCAATCTCAAGGCCAAACTTGCTGAGACATAAATTGAGAAGTTTGTTAGGCATGTACTTGTTCAAGTCTCTTTAAGTTCTTCCCCTAGTTCATTTACTTCTCAAGATGATGCTACCAAAAAAAGGAGAGAATGCACAAAGTCAAGCTCAAGAGGAACCAATTTTGGCCATCTCTACCCTATCTTTGTTTTATCCCACATAACAACAATATTCTCTCAACCACCTCCAATCACATTTCTAGTGGACCTATGGTTGCTTATTGACCTCAACGGGTTCTTAACCAAGTTCCTAATAAGCTACTCACTTAAACAACCCTCACCGAATGTTGTTGAAGCTTACTTTGGAGTTGAAGAACTTCAAAGATTGAATGCACCACCTGCTACTAAGGAGAAAGTTGGTTACCCTAAGGACCTTGTTGAATCTGAGATTTACTTTGAAGGGGAAATGAGGACTAATGGCGCAACAACTCACTTAGTTGGGACATGTAGTGCAACTCCATTCTCTTCCAAAGTAAAGATCCAAGGTGTAGAAGGAATCATGGATTGTCATCCTTATCCAATGATCTGATTATCACATATGCTATACTTGATCTAGACTTTAAGATAAACAATGAGGAGTTTCTCAAAACCACTCTCCTTCAAACACCATCAGCACCATAAGATCAACCTCTCTCCTAACTAGTACCCTCTAAGCTAGAGTCTTAAGGATGAAGCATTAAAGATTCTAATAGAAAGAGGATGATGACTGTAGAAGAACTATTAGAGGAAGAAAGGTTGGATAAACTAAAGAGAAATAGTAGACTCAACACTAGGAAGTAGTTGGCTGTATGTAGAAAGGAAGAAACAACAGCCTAAGAGGCTATCAACAACAAAAGAAGAGTTGAGAATTTTCATAGACTTGTCAATATGGGAGTAGCAAGTGAAGAAATCCTGCTACTTCCACTGGAAGAGCTGGTGAAGTTAGAAAAGGCAACCTTGCTACAAAAGGAAAAGGAGCAATCAACTAGGTTGGCCAAGGAGGAGGAGAAGAGAAGAAAGAAGGAAGAAGCTGAGCAAAATCTAAAGATTGAGAGGATAGCCTTCTTGTGCTCCAGAGGCTATTCTTAGGAAGAGCTGAGTCCTCATGACAATGACACGATCTTGTGGCTTTTCCACAAACAACAAGATCATATTTCCAAGGACAGGAAGAAGGCTTTAAGGGATAAGGTGAAAGAAAATAAGAAGAAGGAGGAGGAGGCCAAGCTTGTGGCTACCAAGAAGGTGGGAGACATAGCCTGGATGAAAGCTTATCTTAAGGCCCACGGCTTCTCTAAAAGGAAAGTTGGTCCAATGATTGAGAAGACCCTTTAGCGACATGTCAGTGACATCAAAGCTGACATTCGCTCAGAAAGAAGGAAGGAGGGGTTTCAAATACCAAGTGTGTAGAGGATGCTACCCATACCTATTCCCAAACCACAACCTTAACCTTAACCCTCACCCTTTCCTTTCTAATCAAAACTGAACCAACCACTGAACCCTTCACCCCTGAACCTAGACCATTAACCTTACCCTCATCCTCACATAGTGTCTCACAACAACCCCCAACACTATCCATCCTCAAACCTAAAACACTACCCTTAACATAACCATCAACCACCCATCCATAACCTAAGCCATCCTTTGAACTATCAAAGCCTTTAACCTTGGAGGAATTTAAGTAGATGAAGATGAAGCTCATTAACTACACCACTCTGAGCGAAATCTCTTATGTGGAGGAGTCTATCAAACTAGCATTCATTGATGGCTTTTCATGTTCCCTTATAAGATAGGAATTCATTGATCTGCACAAGGGAACTTTGGACCACGCACTTCAACTCCTTGCAACAAATTCTGATTCCCTTAAAGAGGAATAATAGAAGCTGAGAAGAAGGTTGGTGACTTTGCTAGACACCAGGAAAGGGGATAAGCTGCCATCTCAAACCCTTGTTCCTCAAAAGAAGGTTGTCCAATGGAGGTTTGAAGAATCTTCTCATAACTTTGTTGTGGAAAGAGAGAATACTGAAGTCAACCGACTTAATACACCATATCTACTACACTCAAGCAGGTTTGATATTGTTGAGTTAGTAGAGAAACCATTCTTTAACCCCCGCGACTCTCAAGTAGTTGCTGACATTAGGAATCACTTGAGCAGTCTTCATCTTGCGGAACTAACCACAAGTGCAAAGAATGAATAAGAGTGAAAATAAGAGTGATGGAAGAAAAAGAAGGGTCAACCAAAGGAAAGACCTTCCTACAAATGGTTGAAGGTTCTAATTTGGAACCCACAGTTAGATGGGAGTATGACTACAACATCTTTCAACTAACTCTTACAGAAGGTTTCAACAAACGGTACAATTCATTTAGAGTAACAGACTTGATCTGTTATCTACCAATGACTTGTACAAACTTCTAACCACCACCTCTAGAAAGAACAAAGAAACAAATAAGTATATTCTTTTGTTGGTGCTGGAAGTTTTGAGAAGTAGGAGAAAGTGAAGTAGCATCAGCCTAGGGGAGTTTGTTTGAGTAGATAAGGCTAGTGCCACCAAAACAACACTTAGAAGATTTTTAGTGCAACTTAAGAAAGTCTTCCGAAGCCTATCTACACTTCCGAAGTCAAGTTGAAGAACTTTTGAAGACTAAGTAAGAAGAACTTCTGAAGAGAAACTAAGTCTTCCGAAGACAAAGTTAATCTCCTTCCAAAGCTAAACATTTAGAAGGTTCAAGACAAGGACTTCTGAAGAACAAAGTCTAGAAGACCTGCAAAAGTCTCAAAAGAAGTTGATTCGTCTGAAGTATAAATGGTTTCACAAGAACTTATTCTTCCGAAGCTAGTTTACCTTTAGAAGAACCAACTATGAACCGTTGGACATAAGTATGGTCCTTCCGACAACCGCTTCAACCTTTGATATACAGGACGGCGCTTTCCCATGCCCATGTAGTTAATCACACTTTATTCCACTGTTCACCTATTATCAGTTAGTACAGTTAGCATATTTAGTTGGTGGCAAAAGGTAAGTCATGGACCTATCATGACTACCTATTGTAGGACAATATTTTATGTTAGATACCTTACTTCTAGCAATGTAGTATTTATTTAGTAGTAAGTTCAAGCTAGTAATTTAAGTATAACTAGCTATAGATAGTAGTATATATAGTTTCTCATTTTAACTCAGTTAAGTATGCTTGAAAGAGTTTTGTAAACTTTGATTTGAGAAATAAATATACAAGTATCGTGGAAACCCATATGTTGTGTTCTTTAACTTAGTATATTATTATCAACTTATCCGATGATTCCGTATCATCATTTGAGTGTGTCAAAGTGAGTTTGAGAGATAGTCTTGTGTTAATAACCAAAATTGATCCTGCAACAAGTGTCATCCAACTAAAAACATCATTGGTGATTTTATTGAATGAGCCATAAGAAGCCAAAGGGGATCTACCAATGTTTGCCTTTTCACTTGTTTTCTTTTACAAGTGGTTCCTCCAAACATCAATACTACATTAAAATACAAAAGCCAGATTAAAGCAATGCAAGAAGAACTTCAACAATTCAGAAATCAAAAAGTTTGGAATCTAGTTGATCTTCTTTATGGCTAATATGCAATTGGTACAAGATGGTTGTTCAAGAACAAACTAAATGACAAAGGTATAATTGTCAGAAATAAAGCAAGGCTGATAGTTGAAGGCTATATTCAAGAGTAGAGGATAGACTATGAAGAAGTCTTTGCACTTGTTGCAAGGATTGAAGCTATTAGAAACTTTTTTGCCTATGCATCACATAAGAAGTTTACTGTTTACCAGATGGATGTAAAATGTGCCTTCTTATATGGTAAATTTGATGAAAAAGTCTATGTTACCCACTCTCCAGGCTTTGAAGATCCTAATTTACCACACAGGGTACAAGCTTGACAAAGCTTTGTATGGTCTTCATTAGGCCCAAAGAAAGTGGTATGAAACATTGTCTTTGTTCTTGCTCAAGCATGGTTACAAAAGGGGAGAAATTGATCAGACACTCATCCTCAAACATAACATCAAGACCTCTTGATTGTCCAAATATATGTGGATGACATCATATTTGGGTCAACAAACAAGAGACTATGTTAAGAATTTGAATCTTTGATGAAATCTGAGTTCCATGGTAGAATTAACATTCTTTATTGGTTTACAAGTACATCATAAATTAAATGGAATTTTCATCAATCAGGAGATGTATGTGCACCAAATCTTGAAGAAGTACAACGTTGTTGACTGTTATTCATGCAAAACACCAACATCAACAATAAATAAGATTGTACCTGATTGTAAAGGAAAATCAGTCGATTATAAACAATATTGATCAATGATAGGATCTTTGATTTACATAACTACCAACAGACCTAACATAATGTTTGTTGTGTGTGTTTATGCTAGGTACCATTGAGACCCTAAGGAGTCACATTTGCATGCAGTTAATAGTATCTTAAGATACCTCAAAGGGAAGCCAACTCTTGGGCTTTGGTATCTCAAAGAAGGAGATTTCAAACTCTGTTCATATTCTGGTAGTGATTTTAGAGGGTGTAACAACAACAGAAAATCCATAACTGGTGGTTGTTAATTCATTGGACCAAGACTAGTTTTTTAGTAGTGCAAAAAGCAAAAATATGTATCAGTATCCACAACTGAGGTTGAGTACATTGCTACTTCAGTTGGTTGTTCTCAAGTTTTATGGTTGCAAAAACAACTACTTTGATATGGTTTGAATTTTCTTCAAACACCAACAGACATAGATAACTCAGCTGATATGTTCATCACTTATGTCAACAACAAAACATATAGAAATTAGACATCATTTTCTGAGAGATTTCTTAGAAAAAGGTTTAATCAAGTTGATCAAAGTAGATATAACAAATTAGCTTGCTGATTTATTCACTATAGTCTTTGATTCAGTAAAATTAATTTTCTAATTGAGTCATTAGGCATGATCAACTTAGATTAATCATCATCACAAAGAAAAGCATGTTCTTTCTTGTAAATACTCATATGAAAATCCAAAAACATCCATATAAACATCTAAAAATACAAAAATATTATCTCATTAATATGTTTTCTTGTATATCATTTCATATCTTTGGACATGATAGTACACTATACCTTTATTTATTTGCCTGAGTTTTTTAAAATACAATAAAGACTGATTAGAAGTGATTTGATATATGAGTAGGTTCAGCTTGAGTGAAAAATAAACAAAGTCTGTGCTTAACATAATGCGCAGGTGACTAAGAGTGGACAATTCCATTTTGAGGAACAAGCAAGTAAGTCTTATCCAACTCAGTCACCCAAGAACACTATGTTACAACACTTTATAACCTTTATCTTGGTGGATCATGGACCCTCTATTTTGTGTTAACAAAGACCTAGGTTTATAGGCACCTTTGTTTTACGTAAGTAAAGACCAGGTGGCCTAATGCTTATCATCAAATAGTTTGTAAAAGGAACAACTCTAATAGAATCCAATGTGATCAACTGTATATTATATCAAAGATCATATGAACAAAGAATTAATAAAATTTCAAATACATTTTAAGATAGAGCTTATAATTTAAGGTACATAGTTTTTAAGTGTGTAAAAGTGATAAATCGACTCATAAACGGACGACAAACTCTAATGAGAATTGAATGTGGAATTCATATCTGTCTATCTTTAATCAATAGCAAAACTTGATAAACAGCGTGCCTAGTTGAACATATACTCTTCCTTGAATTTATGTGGATCATAATACTTGCAATCAACACTAGATCTATGTCTACTATCAACAAACAAATTGCTACAGGAAGTTGCTTAGTGTTATAGTATGATTCCTTGATATGGTTATAAATGCTTGTCAAATGGTTATGCTTAGTTTCTACTTATAATCACAAATTCAAAAAATATTTTGTTTATGTTTTTAAGTTTTCTTTTGAAGGACGGATAATTACTTTTCATGCTATTCTCTTAATAAATTTATTATAAAATGAATAAGTTCATGATTAACCACAAATTTGGGGGGGGGGGGGAGTAGTTATCAACATGAAATCTGAGTTTTTCACAATTCAAATGAATTTATTTGAACTTGAGCACTAAATTGGCAGCAGGATATCAAAAGTATTTAACCAAATCAATCTTTTGTGCCTTAGCACATCTTGCCATGAATCAAAGTCAACAGGTCCAACAACAATTAACATAATCTAAGAATATGTTAGGATCGTACAACAAAAATTGTGTTTAAATCACAAAAGGACAAAAATCATTGTCAATAAAATCTATCTTTCAATAGAAGTTCAAGTATAAAACACATGGTTTGACCTTCCATAGATTGGTATCCTACGGATGTGATTATACTTTAACATTTTCTTTCCGTAGTATGAATGTGGATAATATAAGAAAAGTTTGTCTTCCGTAGATGATCTATGGAAAAATAAACAAACAGGAAAGAGTAATAAGGGTTGAGGGTCCTAGAAAATTAAATAAATGAAATTAAGGGGGAATATAAATGATGTCTTTGACCATTGTAATTTTCATTCATCTTTTTACACTTTTCAGGCCTAGAAAAACACTCTCATCCCACAAGCCCCTCTTTTCGCCAACATTTAAATTATTCACTCTGCACATCAATAAACCTTAAATTCATTATTATAGCAACAGAACATAATTAAGGTAAATCATCCTTAACAACATTGAAAATCTACCTTTTTGATTCTTTGAATCTAAAACACTTCAACTTCATATATTTTTCTTTGAATTTTAAATATTCAAATCTCCATGTCTTAATTATTTTAGTAATAATGAAGATGGCTAATAGATTTGTGAAGGATCATAATATATGTGCATTTCTAAACCTTGAAGATCCAGTGACGGAATGGTGTAGAGACAATCAAATATTTGAGATGATCAAGAATATTAGATGTACTAACTATGGAGGCAACCATCTATCAATCACATATGATAGATTTTTTGAATTCTACAAGAACTGAAGAGGAGGAGGATGAAAAAGTGATCTACTATTCGATAAGAAATGAAGAGTTAAGGATTGATGAAAGGATCATTAGAAGGGTGTTACATTTAGGGGAACAAGAAAAAGGTCTTCTGGATGTATTTGATCATGAATACATTCTGTAGAGAATGTATGAAGTGGCTGATGCAACCCAAACATCCAATGTCTATCCTGCATGCTGCACAAGTGCATTGAAGAAGAATGCATAAGAAGTTTCACACATGCAACAAAAATATTCTATGTGTGAAATCTTCCAAAGCCAAGACCAATATCTTCCAGAGTCAAAGATGAAGTCTTCTGAAGCTTCAGAGACAAAGTCTTCTGAAGCCTCAACTCATGAAGACAGATTTCTTTCGAAGACTTTTAACACATGCTTTATCTGATGTACTTTTCCATAAAGCTGGACACCTTTCTACTACATCTCTGTAAAGTCACCAACTTACATGAGTTGGTTAAAAGGTCCATAATTTTGGTAACTATACATTGAGGTCTTGAGTTTGTAACTTTCTACTTCATGTACTTTATCCTTTTTGTAATAGATAAGGATGTGAGCTATGGCATGTCATAGTCACTAGTCAAAAGGCAATCTGCCTTTTGACTCTACAATTGATTTTGTTTGTGTCTAGTCAATTGTATCCAGCTGGCTTTCAAAGTATAGCTGGCTGTAGGATGTAGTA
>BJCM01216083.1:0-12827 GCA_018326385.1 Flaveria bidentis | reverse complement strand
GGTTGGACCCGAACACCCGAAACCCTAAAAACGCAGAAGTAAACGAGCGAGGAAAGGACGACCAAGGTCTTCTACCTGCTAGAAACAAGTAGTCTCAGCTGTGGCCGAGGTTTTGCCGGTGAAAACGCGAGAATCGGGGCGTTTTTGGTGCTAGATTGGAGGAGAAAGTGGAGAAGAAGAAGATGAAGAAGATGAAGGTGGAGATGAAGGCTAGGGCTGGTAAGGGGTATTTATACCCAGCCCTAGTTTCACAAAATGTCACATTTAGTCACTGCACTTAGCTCTCGAGTTCCCAAATTTGTTTCGGTTGAAAATGACATTAATTTGGCTCGTTATATTAATGACAAAAATATAATTAATGGTATTTGCAACTTACAAATGGTTTTATTTATAACAGTAAATTTATATAAAAATGGTGTATTTCGTGATGATGGTGGTGATGTGTGTAAAGGTTTAAGTGGCAGCAAAGCAACGACAAGAGCACAAACGTAGAAGGTAACAAAGCAAGCAAGTTTGATATCCACACAGATAGTTCATAAAGATGAGGAATGACCGACTAACGAAAAAGTTAGCAGAATACGTCAATAGACGGACCTTTTGGTGATGGATGTCACATGCCCAAAACCCCATGCACCCAAATAGTAGCCAAGCACCTAAAAAAGGCTGAATTTGGCTAAGTGTCCAAGCGTCTTGACAGCCCATGCGCCTAGGCACTCATGCGCCTGCATAGTGCCCATGCACCTAGAAGTTGCCCAGAATTGGTTAAGTGTTGCCCATGCGCCCCAATAGTGTCCATGCGCCTAGAAGTTCCCCATGCGCCTAAGTGTTCCCTATGCGCTTGCATAGTGCCCATGCGCCTAAGACTTAGATTTATTTTCTGATTTTTTGGGCAAAAGTGAAATGTAAGCTTTGACTTGGGATGTTCTCAGGGGCGAAGTAAGTTTACTTTTGATGATGTATGCGGTATGTTATGGCATGTATGATGATTGTTATGTCATGTATGATGGTGTCATGTATGGTGATGTTTTGTATGATTATGTTTTTTATGATTATGTTTATGTTCCTTATTATGTACGTTTATATTCCATGGCTTTACATGGTGTAGTTGTGAAATAAATGAAAAGTATTATGTAACATAAAGTGGAAGATAAAGAAAAGAGGAACATAATGATAGATTGCATGCATTAATGAAAGTGAAAGTAAAGAAAGTCTTGCAAGCAAAATGTATGGAGGTGCATGACTCTAAAATGTTGTTAGCTCAATTGTGTGTGGTTTAGCTAACCCATAAGGATACACACAGAGGTCTAGTCTTTGTGACTAGCCAGTTGTATAGTACATGGATGATAATGGATACTCACCCCGGTGTTGGTGCCAGGCTATGTGCATTATGGAAGTCATTTATCATCTTCGGCCCAATACCTACTTTGTGCATATGTTTGGGGTGTAGTCTACAGATGGAATCTTTGTCGCTCACCTCGGTGCTGGTGCTAGGCTATGTGCGTTATGGAAGTCATTTATGATCTTCGGCCCAGTACCCGCTTTGTGCATACGTTTAGGGTATAGCTGATGACACTGATCCAGAAAGAAGTAAAGGAAGAAAGTGATGAACAGTAAGATAAGATAATAATGATATTATCTATGTGTACGTATGATGTGTGATCATGTACAAAAGTATAGAATTGTTTTGAAAGAAAGTATATATTTTATTTTGAAACTAGAACTCACTTAGCAACGCTGACTTTTATGTGTTTCCAGTTGGTAGGTGATTGTTGTTGAGGATGGCACGAGGTGGCTACTTGGCTCATTTTGGATGGCATCCATTTTGTATAATATTTTGTTGATGTAATGCAACAAGTTATTTTCTAATCTGTCATTGATGTATTATTTTGCAAAAGCAATTATAATGAAATGAAATGGTTGTTTAAATGTTTTTGTTGCAAAGTTTTATTAAAGTTAATGTAATTATATGTTTTATATGCAATGATTGACCAGCTGTGAGCATCCCGGGAATGGGGCCATACAAGTTGGTATCAAAGCCAAAGTTTAAGTGAAACAGGTAAATTTTCAAAAGAAACCTAAACTTAAATTGAAAATAGGATGGAAAAGGAAGGGAAGCCAGTCTGAGTAGCTGCGTGCCATCAAGTATTTTCTTTAATGTTAACCGGGATTACGTGCGCATATTATGTGGTTTATGTGTTGTTAGTAGATTTAGATACTGATGTAGTCAGGATAGGAAATGGTTAGGGTATGTAGAGTAAAGTAAGTGGTTAATCACAACCGGCCACTTTAATTAGGGACTTACTATACTTGACATAAACTGAGCTATTCCCTTGAATGACCGTGTTAGTGTTTGAATCTTATAGCGTGTTTAGAGGATGGCCGGTGGTAGATCGTCAAAGGCTTCATATGGTGGAGGTCGTGGTGGAGGTCGTGGTGAACGTGGTGCTGGACTACAGGCCATAAGAGGTAGACCTCGAGTAGAAGAGGTTGTTCATGAAGAACCCGAGACCCCTCATCCAGAGGCTGGGGATGAGAGTGCTAACTTAAGAGCGTTAGTGAAGGAGGCTGTTGTTGAGGAGGTGCATCAGGTCATGCATACGATCTTATCATCTGTGGTGACCGAAGTGATAAAGGCTGTGTGGGAAGGAGAAAGAAGGGAAAGGAACAGGTCCTCGGGAGCGACTGGAAAATGAGACGATTTTCTCCGAGGATGAGGAGGAGGAATAAGAGCCTGCGCTGGAGGCGGCAATGAGGCTTCAACTACAGGGCATTTCAAAGATGCAAGCCCTTGACCATTGATGGTAATGGCACTACTGCTGCTGCTCACCGATGGGTGAGAGAGATAGAGGTTGTACTCAATATCAACGAGTGTCGGGAGGACTAAAAGGTGAATTTTGCTGCCTACTCGTTTATGGACTCAGCTTTGTGCTGATGGGACAATATTTTCCAAGCCGAGGGTAGTCAGGCAATTGGAAGGATGAAGCGGGTAGAGCTGAAGAAATTGGTAATTGAGGAGTTATATCCTTCTAGGGAAATGGATAAGGTGGAGAGGTAGTTCTTACAACTGGAGGCGGGAACCATGATACATCAGCAATGCACCACGAAGTTTAATGAGAGGGCAAGGTTGGTGCCGGATCAGGTGACGCCTCTGTCATGAAAGAACAAGAGGTATATTCAAGGCTTGTCGATAGACATTCGCAAGCACCTGATCGCCGCTCGGCCGAGTACATTTAGGTCGATAGTTGATTTGGTGGGAAGGTTGTATAATGAGCGTGAGATGGTGGTGGCTGAGGTCAACAAGAAAGGTGGTGGTGACCAGAACTGGAATGGGAAGAGATTTGGTCGGGGTAGTGTTCCAACGAGCAACAAAGGTGCACGGGTGGATGGCCGACGTGTGGTCACATCTAGTGCGGGGTTGAGGAGGTGTGGCAAGTGTGGAAGGGAGCACATCGAGGAATGTAGAATGGGATCCAATGTATATTTCCGTTGTGGGAAGAACAGACATATGGTGAAGAACTATGGGGTAAGGAGGTGATATACTTGTGGCGAGGAGGGCCACATGAGTCGGGAATACAAGAAGCCGATGGTTGAAAGTTCCGGTGCAGGGAAGAAGGCAGCCGGGACTGAAGAGCACAGGGCGAGCATCACAATGCTCATGATGACTCAGGAGGAGGCTAGGACGGACCCCGATGTTATGTCAGGTACGTTTCTAGTAAACCAAACTCTAGCTTCTGTGTTATTTGATTTTAGTGCTAGTAAATGTTTTATTTCTACTGCTTTCTATGCTAGACTATCTGTTAGTAGTAGGAGTATAGATAAGCCCTTTGATGTAGAAACTACCATATGTAAGTCTATTAGGATTTCTGAGACAATCATAGGTTGTGACATAGAATTAGAAGGTCACAAGTTTCCTGTTAGACCATTCGTGATAACCATACGCGGGTTCGATGTAGTCCTAGGAATGGATTGGTTGGCGGACTACGAGGCGAACATTGTGTATCGCAAGAAGATGATCCGATTGATAGCGCCTGACGGGAGTTCGGTGATGGTTTATGGTGATCGAGTCACGACAATCCCAAAAGTGATTTTGATGGCGGTGGCGGGAAAGTGCATGAGGCGTGGAGGTAGTGCCTACTTGGCCTACGTGAAAGATATGGATACACTGGCACCACAACTATCCGAGGTACCAGTTGTGTGTGATTTTCTGGACGTGTTTACAGAAGACATACCAGGTGTGCCACCGGACCGTGAGATTGAGTTTCAGATTGACTTGATACTCGGTGCTCAGCTTGTAGCTAAGGCACCGTATAGGTTGGCTCTGACTGAGATGAAGGAACTGATCGAGCAATTGCAAGAGCTGCTTGATAAGGGGTTCATTAGACCGAGTATCCTTCCCTGGGGTGCTCCAGTCTTATTTATGAAGAAGAAAGATGGTAGTATGAGTATGTGTATAGACTACCGTGAGCTGAATAAGTTGACAGTGAAGAATCAGTACCCCTTACCGCGAATTGATGATATGTTTAATCAGCTCCAAGGTGCCAGTTGGTTCTCGACGATAGATCGTCAATTGGGCTGCCATCAGCCGAAGGTGAAGGAGCAGGATATTCCTAAACAGCTTTTCGCACGTGTTATGGACATTACCAGTTCCTCGTTATGTCATTTGGTTTAACCAAATCGCTAGATGGTTTTATGGATTTAATGAATTGAGTGTGTCGGCCGATGTTGGACAAATCAGTGATTGTGTTTAGTGATGATATCCTGATTTATTCGAAGAGTGAAAGGGAGCATGCTGGTCACATTCGGGAAGTGTTGAAGACGCTAAGAAAGGAGAAGTTGAATGCTAAATTCTCCAAGTGCGCATTCTAGTTACGTGAAGTTCAGTTTTTGGGTCATGTAGTGAATCCTGAAGGAATTATGGTAGACCTGATAAAGGTGGAGGCGGTGATGCAATTGAAGTCTCCGAAGACGCCATCCGAGATTCATAGTTTCTTGGGTTTGGCGAGCTATTATTGAAGATTCATTCAAGACTTTTCTAAGATAGCTTCCCCACTGACCAAGTTGACCCGCAAGGATGTGAAGTTTGTATGGGGTCAAGATCAGGAGAAGGCTTTGGAGGAGTTAAAGGCGAGGTTGACTCAAGCCCCTGTCCTTTCATTACCTTATGGAAGTGAGGATTTGGTGGTTTATTCAGATGCTTCCTACTCTGGGTTGGGATGTGTGTTGATGCAGAGAGGAAAGGTTATAGCCTATGCATCTTGACAGTTGAAAGTTCATGAGGGTAACTATCCTAATCATGACTTAGAATTAGAAGTTGTGGTCTTTGCGCTAAAGATTTGGAGGCACTATCTATACGGGACGAAGTGCACCATATTCACTGACCACAAGAGCTTGAAGTACTTCTCTAAGTAGAAAGATTTGAACATGAGGCAGAGGAGATGGTTGGAGCTCATAAAAGATTATGATTGTGAGATCCATTACCATCCGGGCAAAGCTAACGTGGTGGCAGATGCCCTTAGCTGAAAAGAGAGACCTGAGTCGATTCGGGTGAAGGCTTATGAGTTTGTTATGACCTTGGATGTGATGAAGCAAGTTAAGGAGTTTTAAAATGAGGCATTAAAGTAAGATCATCTTAACTCTGAAAGAATGAAAGGTTTGGTGGTGGAGTTGGGTGAAAACACACTCGGTGTTAGAACCCAATCCGGATGAATGTGGATTCCTCGCTTTGGGGATCTACGTGTAAAGATTATGGATGAAGCTCATAAAACTTGATACTCTATTCATCCTGGTGCTACGAAGATGTACCAAGACATGAAGAAAGATTATTGGTGGTCGGGTATGAAGTGCGACGTGGCAGAGTATGTAAGTAAATACTTAACTTGTTTACAAGTGAAGGCCAAGCATCAGAAGCCGTATGGGAAGATCCAACCGTTAGATATACCGGAGTGGAAGTGGGAGCATACCGCCATGGACTTTATTACAAAGCTATCGCGTACCACGCGAGCATATGATGCTATATGGGTAATAGTTGATCGTTTGACGAAGAGTGCTCACTTCCTACCGATCAGCGAGACATATTCATCCGAGAGGTTGGCAGATCTATTCATTAAAGATATTGTTAACTCGTCATGGTGTGGTGGTGCCTATTGTAACTAATCGTGACACCCGGTTTACATCTAAATTTTGGAAGAAATTCCATGATGCGATGGAGACGAGGTTACATATTAGCATGGTTTATCATCCTCAGATGGATGGTCAGTCAGAAAGGACGATTCAATTGCTAGAAGATATGCTTCGAGCATGCGTCATTGATTTCGGAGGAAGTTGGGATGACCACTTACCGTTAGATAAATTCTCATATAATAATAGCTATCATGCTAGCATTGGTATGCCCCATATGAGATGCTATATGGTAGGAGATGTAGAACACCCGTCTGTTAGGGTGATATTAGTCAGAAAGAGCTGGGGAGTATAGAGGTGATCGAGACTACGACTGAAAAGCTTGAAAAGATCAAAGCCTATATGAAGGCAGCCAAAGATAGAATTCATATACCAATAAGAGACGTAGACCGATTGAGTTCCAGGTGGGTGATAAAGTTATGTTGAAAGTCTCACCTTGGAAAGGTATCATTTGGTTGTGAAAGTGGGGCAAGTTGAGCCCAAGGTACATAGGACCTTTCCGAATCATCGCTCGAGTAGGGGAGGTGGCCTATAGATTGGAGCTAATGGATGAGTTAAGTGGAATTCACCTGACATTCCTTGTATCTAATTTGCGAAAGTGTTTGGCTGACAAGGATATGATTGTACCACTGGAGGATATCGAGGTGGATGAACAACTCAATTATGTGGAGCAACCAGTGGCGATCATTGATCATAAATAGAAGAGGTTAAGGAATAAAGTGGTTCCTCTTGTGCGTGTACAGTGGAAGCACAAGAAGGGATCTGAGTCGACGTGGGAGACTGAAGAGGAGATGTGGAAGCATTACCCACACTTGTTTGAGGAATAATAGGTTTCGGGGACAAAACCTATATAAGGGGATGGACTTGTAACACCCGGTTATTTTTAAAAGTAATGAAAGAAAGAATAAAAGTGAAAAAGAAAAAAGAAAAGCTATAAAACCCAAGTTGAGGGGTAAAAAGTGTCCAAAAGGACAAAACTTTTAAAGTTGGTGAATAAAGGTGGTATGGCCACCCATTTTGTCTTACACTTCACTTTTGTCATCGGGTTTTAGAGAGAGAGTGAAGAAAAGAGCTGAAACTCTCAGGTTTTGGAGAACAAGAAGAAGAAATCTAAATTCAAGGTAAGAATTCATGGTTTTTGAGTGTTTTTAACCGGCTTTGCCTTGGTTGTATGTTTATATGTGTTTATGTGTTTGGGTGTGTGTATTTTTGGTGGGTTTTAGGTGTTGAACTCAAAGCACTCGGGTTTGAAGGAAGTCATACCCAAAGAGCTGGTAAGATGAGTTCTAGAACCCCCTTATTACTTGTTTTAAATTGATTTGGGGCTAGAAATGCATGCATGAGCATTTTTATAAAAATGGGTTTTCACCCGTATGTATGTGTGTGAATGTGTTTGTGGGTGGGGTTTGATTTGGGTGTGTTTATGGTTATGATGATGATATGAATGTGTTTCTATGGCTTAGAATGTAAGATTTAAGCGTAGAACATGTTAGATGATGATTGGGAACTGAATTTAGTTGTTTATGTGTGACTTAGAGTGCCTATGCGCCTAAATAGTGGCCCATGCGCCTAAATAGTGGCCCATGCGCCTAAATAGTGGCCCATGCGCCTAAATAGTGGCCCATGCGCCCAATGGTATAAACTACCTAAGTGTTCCCATGTGCCCAAAACCCTATGCGCCCAAATAGTAGCCATGCGCCTGAAAAAGGATGAATTTGGGTAAGTGTCCAAGTGCCTAGACAGCCCATATGCCTAGGTACTCATGCGCCTGCATAGTGCTCATGCGCCTAGAAGTTGCCCAGAATTGGTTAATTGTTACCTGAGCGCCCCAAGAGTGTCCATGCGCCCAGAAGTTCCCCATGCGCCTAAGTGTTCCCCATGCGCCTGAATGGACATGCACTTGCATAATGCCCATGCGCCTAAGACATAGATTTATTTTCTGATTTTTGGGGTAAAAATGAAATGTAGGCTTTGACTTGGGATGTTCCCAGGGGCAAAGTAAGTTGACTTTTGATGATGTATGGGGTATGTTATGGCATGTATGATGATTGTTATGTCATGTACAATGGTGTCATGTATGGTGATGTTTTGTATGATTATGTTTATGTTCCTTGTTATGTATGTTTATTTTCCATGGCTTTACGTGGTATAGTTGTGAAAGAAATGAATAGTATTATGTAACATAAAGTGGAAGATAAAGAAAAGAGGAACATAATGATAGAAATCATGCATTAATGAAAATGAAAGTAAAGAAAGTCTTGCAAGAAAAATATACAGAGGTGCACGACTATAAAATGTCGTTAGCTCAACTGTGGGTGGTTTAGCTAACCCATAAGGATACACACTGGGGTCTAGTCTTTGTGACTGGCCAGTTGTATAGTACATGGATGATGGTGGATACTCAACCCGGTGTTAGTGCCAGGCTATGTGCGTTATGGAAGTCATTTATGATTTTCGGCCCAGTACCTACTTTGTGCATACGTTTAGGGTGTAGTATACAGATGGGATGTTTATCGCTTACCCCGGTGCTGGTGCCAGGCTATGTGCGTTATGGAAGTCATTTATAATCTTCGGCCCAGTACCCGCTTTGTATATACGTTTGGGGTATAGCTAATGACACTGATCTGGAAAGTAGTAAAGGAAGAAAGTGAGAAATGGTAAAGGAAGATAATAATGATATTATCTATGTGTACGTATGATGTGTGATCATGTACGAAAGTATAGAACGGTTTTGAAAGAAAGTAAAGTATATTTTTTTTAAAACTAGAACTCGCTTAGGAACACTGACTTTTATGTGTTTTCAATTAGCAGGTTATTTTTGCTGAGGATGGCACGGGGTGGCTACTTGGCTCATTTTGGATGGTATCCTTTTTGTATAATATTTTTGTGATGTAATGCAACAAGTTATTTTGTAATCTGTCAACGATGTATTATTTTACAAAAGAATTTATAATGAAATGAAATGGTTGTTTGTATGTTTCCGCTGCAAAGTTTTATTAAAGTTAATGTAATTATATGTTTTATGCGTGATGATTGACCAGCTGTGAGCGTCCCGGGAATGGGGTCTAACACCTATTGACTTTGGATTTGTCGGACGCTTTAACATCATCTCTTTCCTGATAATTTTTTGAATCTTTTGAAGATGGTGAAGCTTTTTAAAAAGTCTTCTTCTAGAGGTTCACAGCTACCGATTTGTTCGATAGATCCTTCAGAGGTGCCGAAATATACTTGAAATCAACGCTTGATTTGTTTAGGCTCTGAAAAACTTTATGAATATTAATTTTTTTATTATTGATCAGTAGCTAATGATCTTTTTAAGGATCTTGATTGGTTGAAATAGTTGATGGAATGAGCTAAGGAATTGAATTGACAATCTTTTGTAGAGTGATTGTCTTCCCTACACACTAGGGATATGATCTTCATCTGCTGCCTAGCTAACTTGATCTCCAGCTTGAGTTCTGTACTTTCTTCAGCATCAACTCTCTCTTTTCTTCCTTTATCAGCTTATATTTGCTGATTTTCAAGTGCCATCTTTTTCCTTGAAGATCAAATTTGCTGATTTTCCTCAGTTCCATATATATTCTTGTTCAGCGTGTACTCAATACGGGTGGGAAGATCTTTTTCTTCCTTGGGAAATTCTTTTTGTGGTTCTTTACCTCTTAAGAAGTAGATTTTTGAATATATGGTTATGGTTTCACTTTTGAAAAGTTTGAGATTCCTCCATAATAAATTTTATTGTATGTATTCTTGTTATAGTTGTGCTTGGTTGGCTTTTTGACTTGATAGATGGGATTGACTCAGCAACTAGTCTGTTGATTTCAAAATTCTTATGAAACTTCACCTTCCCAAATCACTTTCTTCTTTGTTTTGCTTTAACTTTCTTCCCTCTTCTTTTTCATCTCTTCTTTTTTACTTTCTTTTTTTCCTCTTTCCTTTTTCTTCTTCTTCTTTTAATTGTTTAGACTTTCCAGTGCCAGTTTTGTATAGATTGGTTTGGCAAATACTTGCTCATTTACATCCAGGCTACACTTAGGGCTCTATGCAAAAGTGTATATCATTGATGGTTCCACAACATTGTACCCTAATCATGTGTTGGTTTTATATAGTTTTTAGGACTTTTCAGTAAAAACAAGAAATTTTTCAAACTTCTTAGTTTGAAAACTACATTTATCAGTATATGTCTTAGATTTTGTCAAATCATACTGTGTTGATTGAAATCTACTCAAGAGATCATCAATCCGCGTCTCCAAGTTAGTTTGTTCATATTTAATTAGTGAAAAAAATATTCTCTAGCTCTTTTATCTTTTCTTTTTGAGCTTGATTGCTTTTCTTAAATTCCTTAAATTCTATAATTTATAAAATAATAAATGTGTCACTTAATCAATTTAACTTAAATTCTATAATTTATAAAATAAACTTTATAAATGTTAAAAGGTTATTAAATAATCAACTATAATAAATAATCAAATTACAAGTTCTTGTGAGATTTATAAAGTCTATAAAGATTTGATAAAAAAAGAAGTTGTTCAATTAAATTTAGAGTTTAAATTGTAATTATTATTTTATTTATTTAAATTATTTAATTTTACATATGTGTAATGTGATGATGAAATGAAATATGATATATATCTTGATGTTTATTTATCTTTGATTATTTCATATTATTATTGTGTTAAGTATAAGTCATATGTATGAACTTCATATATAAGTTTGAGATTGTTGTACACAATTCTAAGTCAATAATGATTGGAAAATGTGTTCAACTTAGTCGGGTAATTATTCATGCTAATGGACCATACGCATGAATGAATCATACTAATGAACCAGTCACACAAATGATTCTCCTGGATCAGTCGTATAATTGAGGCATATGATTGACTCAGTCGCACGACTGAACCTTCAGTAGTACGTATGACTCAATCGCATGAGTCAGTCGCACGACTAAACCATGCTAATGGTTTAGTCGTACGAATGGTAGCTGCAAACCTATAAATACCACTTTATTCATGAAAAAACATAAAACTTGGAGAGAGACTTCGAATATACATAAACCCTAGCCATCTAGAGCATCCAGAACACCCAATCCAACTTCATAGTTCGTTCTTGATCGATTTCTACTCATTCTTAATATTTGTTTCATCGTTAGATCGATCGGGTTATCGTTCTCACTGATTGGGTCGCCAATCAAATAGGATTCCGCACTATTTGAGCTGGTTTCATGTAGAATCCGTTAGTACTCCGTACGTACAAGGTCCTAACAAGTGGTATCAGAGTCATTGACTCATGATTTTGCGTGGATTCAATTAGTTTTGGTGTTAAAACCTACGTTTTCAATCAAAAGAGTCACCACTTTGCTTCAAAAGGTGTTTTCTACGTTTGCATGCATTAAAGTTTTAGTTTTTCATCATACGGTAGATTGGAGTTCCTGGAAAACTCATATTTTGTGTCAAAGTGTCAAAATATTCGATTTTACAAATACAGCAACCTTCAGTCGCATGATTGGTCCATTCATATGATTGAACTCATTCGTATACTCCATTCGCACGACTGAACTCAGTCGCATCTCTCATTCGCACGACTGAACAACTCCAGTCGGTTGATTTCAATCGCCTTCTTCAGACGCATGACTGAATCCAATCGCACGATTGAATTCATTTGCATCCTTCATTCGCACGAGTGACTCATTCGCATAGCCCATTCGCACAAGTGAAACTGTCTTGTTCTAAGTTTACCAAGTTTAAAGCAATGGAAGACCAATTTGTTGCATTTACTGCAGGAAAGGACTCACGCATCTGGAACCTTCTACTTCTGGAGAATGAGATTGGAAACCATAACAAACCGCCAAAGCTGTTAACGTTGGATGAATACCCATAGTGGAAACAACAGTTTGAAATCTACTTAAATGGAGTTGACCCAAATCTTTGGACATCCATTGAGACTGGTTACATGCTACCAGTCAGTGCTAATGGAGTCAAGTTAACCTTGGGAGGAATGAGCGAAGCCCAAAAGATTCTATTTAATGCTGAAAATAAAGTATATGCCTTGTTGACTTAGTCTATACCAAAGGACATCTTTCATCAGTTCTCTAAGAACAAGCAGGCTAAGAAGTTATGGGAGGCATTGGAAAAAAGATATGAAGTAAATGCAACTCTGAAAGCACTAAAGGCAAAAGCTCTTAAAAAGGAGTTTGACAATTTTTCTTCAATTGGGAATGAAAGCTTAGATGATATCATTAATCGATTCGATCATCTGATGAGTGAGTTGCACACTCATGGTGTGACTACATCCATGGAAGATAAAGTCTCTAGCTTTGTTGATGGTCTGCCAGATAAATGGGATCCATTTGTGTCAAACCTGAGACAAAATGAAATTCTTTCTACTTTAGACATAAATGATTTCATCTTGAAGTTGAGGGAGGAAGAACTACGTATGAAATACAAGTCAAAGAAAGGATCCTATGTTCAGAATCCTTCACTATACAATTCAGTTCCAACTCCAGCTATTTCGGGAGCACCGTTACAAACAGTGTTTGTGTCTAGCTCTTCTGCTTCTTCCCAAAACAGTGAATCAGAAACCAAAATGTCAGGGTCATCTGGAACCCAATACATAGTTCCTGAGGCAAATACTACAAAGTTGAAGACTGAGAATCT
>BJCM01216082.1:0-10074 GCA_018326385.1 Flaveria bidentis | reverse complement strand
GAGGTGGGCGGCCGGATGGGGGGAGGTGGGAACGGAGAAGATGTTAGAAGACTTTCTCAGGAAGACGTTTTTATAATAAAAATTCTTCCAAAAATCAAATAGTCCACACACTCAAAGCTCTTCCCGCGTCTGCGTGCGCGCAGATGGAAAGATGAGGAAAAGCTTCTGAAGAAAAACAAAGTACCTTAGTCTATTTGTATTTTCTCAACAACATCAAGTGTTACCGCTGCTTGGTTAACATTAGTTGCTCCAATTGCTAAGTTCTCACCGCAACAACATCCAAATGTGATATAATAGGTCTATTATATACCACAATATAAGTTATTATTAAAAACTAACACAAAATATTTACAACTAATCAAGTAACTAAAATATGATTAGTCTATTTGTATTTTCTCAACAGCATCAAGTGTTACCACTTCTTGGTTAATATTAGTTGTGCCTGTTGTTAAGTTCTTACTATGATTAGTTGCACCTGCTGTTAAGTTCTCACTATGATCAGTTGCTATGATACTTCCACTGGTGCACCAAAATTTTCTGATAATATTTAATTTCCCGATATATTAATTTAACAACACGATGAATAGTGATATACAAGTGATATTGCATGATGTACAAGTGTGGTTAGCTGTAACATATCACCGCCTCTTCTAGCTCATGGTTTATTTGTTGTCTCATGCTTATCTATAAATACTAATAAAAAAAGATTTTTTACTTTTCATCTTCTTAAACTATTTTTTTGACATTTGTCCTTTTTTTAAAAAATTCTCACTTTATTTTCTCTCCAAAAAAATATTAAAGTAATTTAAATACTTAAACAATTGTTTTCTCTTCGTAAAAATTAAATTGGTCAATTGATAAATTTTTTTCTCTCATTTATATTTTTTTAAAATCAAACTATATTTTTAAAAATAAATTTTATTAAGAAAATTAAAATTCATATATTTTATAAAACATTAAACTTTTTGAAATAAAATATTTTAAATCAGTTCTTTTTTAAAATAATTATAAAAAATATGGAATTTTCTAAAAATAGTTTTATTAAAACAACAAAAATAATTAGAAACTTGAATTTTTAATAAACAATATTTTTATAAACAATAAATTTTTATAAGAAAATCTTAAAATAAATATTTAAAAATGTAACTATTTTGATAAGAGAATTAAAAATAGTATAATTGTTTTATCTTTTGAACAAGTACGTATATATAAGTTTATACATATCTTATATTAAAATATCGTAGTGAAATTTTTCGTGTTTATTAGTAACTATAATCCGTTTAATAAATAAGTTTTTAGACTATCAATTTTATCAATACATTTGTCTATCTATAACCTATCTATTGTTTATTTACTTGAAATAATTACTCATATGCAATTATAATAATATTTTATCTTCAAATATGGTTTTATAACTTATAAATTTTTATTACTAATTATTTATTATTTTATTTGTTCAACCCGCGTAATACACGAGATACCAAACCGGTTTTATATATATTGAGAGTGGATGCAAGACACATCTAGAGAGGGGTTTGGGGGTCTGGTGGTGCATACGCCGCCCTTCGTCGTCACCGCCGTTGCATGGTGGCCGCTAAGCCTCCAGTTCCCCGTCTCCTCTGCGGTTGCAAACTTGCCCCTTTAAATGGGTTTGTTATGCTCCTTTCACTTTTTGATGGTGGTTAGGGCGGTGGTGTTCCATTGTTGTCTCTAGAACACTTTTTGTTGGCGTCGATTGATTGTGTTGATAATATTGCTACTTTGATTCTTCTATTGCGGGTATCGTTATCTTGATTACGCCTTCATTTGTGATCTTGGTAAACACTAGAGTAAGCTCTTTTTGGTTTTCCTTTGGTGGATTTGTTAAGTGATGCATGCTGCCAGATTCGTCGGGTCGATGGTGATGAGTAATGCTCATCTGAGACTTTGTTAGTGTTTTGGTTTTTCCTTTGGTTGGTTTTATTTACTTTGATCGTGTTGTTGACTTGATGGTTATCTCAAACATTAAACATGATTTTGTTTTGGTTTTTTGTTTGTTGGATGATTACGTTTTAGTTTTTCTTTCCTTGATGATGCTTGTTTTGATCATGTTGTTAGGTTGATGTTGTTGTTGGAAATATCATTGTGTTGATTATGATAGGCTATGCCTCATATGAGACTAACGCTATCTTCATTTGACTTGATGCCTATGTATGGTATGACGTTGTATGAATGATGTTTAGTTTAAGCATGTTGTTGCCGTGATGTTGTTTTTAAAAAACGTTGGGTCGACGATACTTAAAAAGCATATCTAAACCTTGTTTATTTTTACTTTTTCTTTGGTTAATGATGTTTACTTATGCCGTGTTATTGGGTTGATGCTGTTGTTGGGAAAATCGGAGTGTCGATGATGATGCGTCTGAGACTTAGCTTCAGCTCATTTGTATAGATTCTTTTGTTAGGCGTACTATTGTTTCGATGATGTTTACTTCAACCATGTTGTGATGATGGTGATGTTGGAACCATTGTCGTGTCAATGCTGATGCGCCTTTGCTCATCTTAGATTGAGCTTAGGCCTGTTTGAACGATTCTTCTTTTGAGTATGAACATCGGTTATGGTGCTTCAGCCACCTTTGCCAATGCTTTGTCTATTTTCATATCTTGTTTCCCATAGTTGTGTTGGTTGGTGATGTCAATGATGGTTGGTTATCTAATGCTATTAAAAATAATTTTATTGTTAAACAAACTATTTGTTTAAAACATATCAAGTAAATCAATCGGGTCAACTTAGTTTATTCTAGCCAATCTAGAGACCCAGTCCCCTTCCTTTAACATCCTTAGAGATGGTTTATCGGTTACAACCGGACGAGTTTTGGATTTATAGTGGTAACCTAAGTACCATACTTTGTTGTAAAATCATGTTTATACTTTATAATACTTGACGGGTAATTATTCATGTGGTATCAGGCGTGCCCATAGATATTAGTTATACCTGTTACACTGTCTTTTCCTCAACTATCATATGCGAGCTACTCTCAATTGATTGTGTCCTTAATCCCTCTCATCTCTCCTTTATGCTCTTTAAGATCCTTGCTCCTCAATCAATTTATTTTTGGTAATTTCCATCCTTGATTCCAATATACTGGGTTACTCGTATATCCATGGTTCATTATCTGGAATCTTTTAAAGTTAAAGCATTACTAATAATGATAAGTGAGCTATATGCATAAGTGTTATTTGAAAAACATTTCAGCTATGTTAGTCGACCCCCCTCGTTAATCACCCCTTTCATCCTTAATTCGCTAATTTGATGCATGATTAGCTTATAAACCCTCACTAATCCGGCAAAGCAAAGTTGATCATAATAACAAAACTTTGAAATCTTGACTCTTTAATGCTCGATCAGCTCAGGCTGACGACCAAGTACTTCTTTAATGGGTCTCTGTCGTGTATTCTCCTCTTTGAAGCGCTTCAAAACAGGAACAAATATATAAATCTCCATTCTTTTAGATACACACTCAAGAGTTGATGACAATTTTGTTCTCATTTGTTGTTCTTGGAGATAATCTAGAGCCTACATGGCGACAAGATATTGTTATTGTTATCAGTGGTGGAGCCAGATATTTGTCATATGGGATTGTTATCTTACGGTACTTAAATTTTTAACGCCTTGATATCAAAAATTTAAAGTTGGGTTGGTTTGGTTTGGTTTGGATCAATCACATAATAAAATACAAACACCTTAGTAATAAAAAATTCATCACAAAACACGCTAACTTTTGACATGTTTTGCTTTAGACTTTTTTAGATGACCCATTTGATATGTAAAATACAATCCTGATTGAGTTATATATAACAAAATGATTAAAATTAACCAAACATGAAATATGAAACGATCAACCAAAGTTAGAAAGGAAACTCACCAAGTGTAATCCATAATAATAAAGCAACATAATTAGGAAGAATTACATATATTCTTCTTTTCACCCTTGAAATTACATATTTTCTCAAATCACAAGTTTTCAATGCATAAATACAATATTTTTAAGCACGCTTTGGGGAAATATATAGTTGCACAAGTTTAAAGGAAATATATGCAATTGCCCTAAATAATATTGGCACATGTTATATTCTTACAATCAATTTATAACATATCATCTTTTTATAACTATCTTGTCACATATCACTAGCATAACAAGTCAACTATTTAATGATAATTTCAAAATTTTAATGATGTTTTATATCATTTCTAAATTGTTAACCCAGTCTATCTATATTAATAAAACAAGATTTTATTCGGACACATGACATGGTTTTAAAGCATTTAATTTTATTTTTTCCGCTTCTCGCTGCTATTAAATATTTATATCAATTACTACTTAATGATATTATTTTATTTGTTTCAAATTAAAAATATTTCTGAATAAAATAACAAGACCTTTTTAATATTGCAATTTCAAAAAATATATTTTTTTGTAAAATAATTTTTTTTTCTAAAACATCAAACTTTTAGAAAACACAAAATAGTTAAACCCTAAAATTTTAAAATATATTTTTTATGAGCCGAAAATAAGTAAAATTCAAAGGTGCAATGCGCAAATTTTTAAAGTGACTATTTTAAATATAATTGGTTTTGAAATAAAGTATTTAATTTTTTTGAAGAAACTAAAAAAATTAAAAAAATATAAAATGATATCTTCCTTTATTAATTAAAATTCTTACTCATACCTAATTTGGTCTACTTTATCTCAAAATATCGTTTATAATTCATAAATTTTTATTATTAACTATAAACATTTTATTTATTCAACCCGTGTATGACGCGAGAATCTAACCTAGTATTTAATAAAGAAAATAAAAAAATATGTGTCTTTTTATCAAAAAAATTTATTTTAATAAAATCATTTTTTTAACAAATAAAATGTTTAAAAAACAACTTTTTAAACAATTTTTTTTGAAAATTCTTTAAGAAATATTGTTATTGTTTTATTACTTGAGATAGTTAATTATAAATATTTTTAATCATGTCATCTTAAATAATAATTTCATGTTTATAAATATTGATTAGTAATTTTTAATTTAATATTTATTTCAGCCCGTGTTATACATAGGTTTCCATACTAGTTACATAAATAAACAAAAAATTCGCTTAAGTTATGGTTTTGTGATTCACTAAGAGCATTTAGATCAGATTCATTATCTCTATCATTATAATTATATTAAAAATCATTAGTTTTTTTCTCTTCTTCTCTAATGCATAATACTTTTTAATACTTTTATCATTATATTTTTCATTTTCTGTATTCACAACAACTTTTAAAATATTGAAAAAATTATAATGATTCAAAGTGATTCCCCAAATATATAGATGAAAAGTAACTTTTCTCTATCTTCCACTTATAAAAACGTACTACTCTTTCTTAAAATATAAAAAAAATATACTTACATACATATAGAAAACCTACTGTGAATACTCTAACATATACATACAAAATTGTTTAAGAAACAACATCAAATAGTCTACACCTTCCATTTACCTTCATCCATTTAAAACAGCTAAACAAGATCCATTTACCTTCATCCATTTAAAACAGCTAAACAAGAACCTTTTCGCACTTTCTATAAGAACAAAAGCCGACGGATTTTTCTACCATATGTTCGGCTGAATATATCAAATGTTCTTAGTAATAGCTAATGTTTGTTCGCATGATTTGGAATAGAGTACTATAGAAATTTTTTGAAGTTGAAGCATTACTACTAATGACAAGTAAGTTCATTAAACATGTGTGTAACCGGTATTTCATAAACACTTCAACTACGTCAGTCCCTCCCTTTTTTTCGCCAATCACCGCCCTTCCGCTGTGGTCCCGAGTTTCATTCAAGAAGGGAAATGAATGGAAAATGAAAAATAATTATGTTCTTGAGTTTATTTATTAAAGGAAATGATAGGAAACAAAAAACTTTGTGTTTTCGAGTTTTTTAAAAGAAAGAAATGGAAAGAGATAAAAAGATTTGAATAGCTTGAATCTATTAAAGTTCAAATCCGTTGGTTCAAAACAAGAACTTTTGGCACTTTCTATAACAACAAAAGCCGACGGATTTCACAATTATTATCTATATATTGTGTATCCATGGATTAACATTTCATACACACAACGTTAAGTTATCATATTATTGAATCCCAATTTCACCTTTTAAGCACAGTGGTTTTGATTTGCCTTTTCTACTTCCATACAAATTGGCTCAATGTTCCTTAAATTAAGTTAGCTTTACACACAGTATTGGTGGAGTTACTCAAGGGCCTTAATATAACTTTAAGGAACATTGAGCTAATGATGTATGGATTTGGGAGATTGATCGAAGTTTTCATATTTTATATGGAGAATGGTATAGACATAGACCTCAAGTGCTCAAGGAACAAAGGTATAATCGACTTCTGGTATCATTCATCTTTCTATTTATAGTTAATCCAATGAATCAGTGTTTGATACACATTGCATATGAATTTGAGATTGTTTTCTTGATTTTGGTTTATTTCCTGAAGATGAAAAGATTTCTGCTTCTGCTCCAATGGGTATATGGGTCAGTTATACAGTCTACAGAAAGAAGGAATGTATTCAGTTATAGAATCTAAAAAAAGAATGTCAAGGTCTATATTATTTGTTCTTTATCTGATTATCATCTGAGTAGCCAAGAGCCAATAGCTCAAAGAAAAAGTTTGTAGATAGAAATACATTTCAACAGGCTACTTTAAATTATCCATATTATGAAATAAAACTCTTGCTAGCATTGTTCTAGTATCTGTACCTTAGTACCTAAACTTTTTGTCTACAGATGAAACTCTGTCTGGTATGATTAGTTCTCTATCCAACTTAAGACTCGAACATGTCTCACTTTCTTCGTCAATTCAGTCTGTCTTTGAAATGAACTTGCAGAAGTTTGCTTTAATTATGTGTGAGATTGGTAATGCATTAGGGAGTTGTACTGTTGACTCTATCGTAATCTCACCAAGCTTGAGCTTGAGATTATAGTTTGGTCTTTCTTGATATACTGATTGTTCGCGTATAAACTCACTGCCTGATCAGATTGGTGAGCTAAACAGGCTAAGATTGCTCAAGATGAGTGGTTGTCATGAATTAGAAGAGTCACTAGTTTCTATGAATGAGTTTACTTTGTTATAAGATGTGATCTGTGATGAAGAGACATTGTATCTACGGAGTTATTATGAAAGTGATCTATGCAATTTAAAGATAAATGTTGTTGGAGATGACCGATTCGAAAACTTTTTGAAAATACTTAGTTGTTCTTATGACAGGGCTGCCCGAATATAGAGCATGGGATAGCCGAGGGGTGGTGGGGAACAATAATGAGATAAGTAGCTATTTGGTGATTGTATGGGTTGTCCCTTAGCACTAATATTAATGTGGATGCTTCAAATGAACTGATATGGCTAGGAATATGATCAAGAACTTAGAGAAGACGAGCTTAAAAGAAAAGCAGATGAAGAAGTGCCAATGAACCTAACTCAAACAATGCAATTGGTGGAGAAAGATTGATTAAAACAGTGAGGAGTTAAAGAAGGATGTTTTTGAAGAGTTTAAGAGTGAAGCACAAAAGAAATCTGCTGGTGAGCAGAGTTAAACTAGAAGAATGTGTAGCATAAAGTACTATCAGTAGCACCAAATACAAAGAAACCATAGACACCAAAGAAGAGGGTATCACAAGTTTTGTTGAAAAACTTTTGTCCGAGTGCCCAAAGAAAAAAACGTAACTATCAAAGAAGATGGTAGGTGATATGGAAGCTGCAAATATAGTTATTCAGACTGAAAAACGGGGTCATTAGTACTGACACTTCATCTGATCCTATCTTACTTAAAGCCACAACTACTATGGAAAGTTGGTTTGATTACGGTTGACTGAGTAGGATCTGACTAAATTAGAAGCTGACCTAGTTAGAAGTTCTGACTGAGTCTGTATTTTACTGAAACTTAGCTGTTTGATTTAGTATCTGACTGACTCCGCTGAATGATAAAAATAAACCAACTAAGCCAATTAATCCTTCTCCAACTTTCCAAGCATTTTTTGAAACACACAAAATAGAGTGTAAATAGTGATCTAGCTATGAATACTTTATGTTATTATATATATACTATATCCAATCGGCACCACCAAAAATAGATCAAAAGCAATTCTTAACATATATACTATATCAAATCGACACCGCCGCCCATAAACAATCACATATACAACATTATACATCCAGAGAGTCTCTCAATTCTTTTCCTACAACTCTGACCATCACCACCGCCCAAATCGGCACCGCAAATAGGAAAATGTCAATGAATTGCTCAATCAGAGATGGTTTGGTGATGAAATCAATTAGATTAACGAAGGAGTTTTGATTCTCCATGATCTGATTAGATGATTAATGATTTAATGGTTCATATGCGAGTATGATGTGTGATTGATTTGAGATGTATTATCGTCGTCGGAGGTGAAACGTGGGGAGATCTGCCGAGGGGGCCGCGCAGCCTGCCGAGGGGGTAGCAAATGTGGGGGATCTTCCGAGGGGGTCGCGAAGGGGAGACGATCAACTGGAGGTTGTGGGTGGTTGCGCAGGTGGGGGGTGTCACGGTTGTTGAAGAAGCGCATGGGCGGTGTCGTTTGTTGTTGAAGAAACGCAGGGGTGGGGTGGATGGGTCTTGGGTCTGACTATTGAATTTTTAGGTTTGATTCCGCTAACATGGACCCGGTCAGCTGAAACGGAACGCATATCAAACGGACTGACCCGCTGACTGAGTCAGCCAGTCAGCCGAAATCAAACACAGCCTTAAGCTGTTAAAAGAATGGCAATTTGTCAACATTACTACATATTTGAAGAAGAATTAACTTGTTACTCATGGCAAGTTAACTAAGTGAAAGAAGACTGTAATTTTGGAGGTTTTCCTACTTATAGAAAGTTTACTAAAGAGATTTAAAGGTAAGTTGCGATTTAGTAAACTTGAGTTATAAGTGCGAGGAGCAAACCGTAAATATCTCCCTAGACTTGGAGAGGAAGTGTCAGGAATTAACACCCTAATACCCCCACTAGTTAGTTTATTCTTTTGACTTTGAGAGAGCAGCAAAGGACTTCAAGCAAGTTGTAACACCCGGTTATAATTTTCTTTGAAGCCGACGAAAGAAGAAAATAAATAAAGTCCAAAGTCGAGGGACCAAACTTGCCAACGAGAGAAAGTTGGGTGAATTGAAGTATTTGAAGGGAGAGGGCAACCCTTACCCTCTCCCCACACCCAAAATTCAGCTAAAGAGAAAAAGGGAGAAAGGAGAGAAAAAGGTTGGTTCGGGTGGATTCAAGAGTGCAAAATCGTCCTGTAGCGGGTCTAAACGAAGCTCTACTTCTCGGTGTGGTTTGTGTGAGTTCTAGGACCCATCTTTTAAACGTTTTTGGTTGATTTTGGGGCTGGAACACATCTGAAAACCCGTTTTTTGTATGTGTGTGTTTGACCCATTTGTATGTGTTTGCGTGTGATGTGTTTGGAGTTTGTTTCCAGGCTTGTGCGTGCTTGAATGGTGTTGTGGTATGCATTCCTAAGGTTTAGGATAGTTGATTTGGGCGTAGAATGAGTTTGGATGAGCTTGGAGGTCGAAAATGGCAGATTGGGTTCGGGATGAACTACATTCTGCATCACCTAGGGCTAGGTGACCAAATGGAGGCCATACGGACAAATGAGGTGCGATTGAGGTTCTATAACACCCGGTTATTTAAAAGTCAAAGAAAAGAATGAATAAGGTGAAAGAAAAGAAGGAAAAGAAATAAAACCCAAGTCTAGGGGTAAAAAGTGTCCAAAAGGACAAAAAGTTTGAAAAGTGGGTGTAAAAGTTAGCATGGCCGCCCATGCCATGCCACTTTTACTTCTGAGTTCGGATATTAGAGAGAGAAAGAGCAGAGCTCAGGTTTGAAGAAGCACAAGAAGGAAGAATTCGAATTCAAGGTAAGAATTCATGCTTTTATGGTGTTCTTGACCGGTTATGTCCTCGGGTCTATGCTTATACGTGTTTGTATGTGTTCGGGTATGTTTTTAGCGGGTTCCTAAG
>BJCM01216080.1:0-10718 GCA_018326385.1 Flaveria bidentis | reverse complement strand
TTCGAAAGAAATCTGTCTTCATGAGTTGAAGCTTCGGAAGACTTTGTCTCTAAGGCTTCGGAAGACTTCATATTTGGCTTCGGAAGATATTGGTCTTGGTTTCGGAAGATTTCACACTTAGAATATTTCTATTGCATGTGTGAAACTTCCTAAGCATTCTTCTTCATAGTACTTGTGTAACATGAAGGAGAGACTTTGGATGTTTAGGTTGCATCAGCCTCTTTATTAATCTCTACACGTAGTCACGCATTTACTGTTGAATCCAGATGATTTGTGAACAACAACTTGCAGTAGCAACGTATTCAGCTTCACAGGTTGACAGAGCAACGGAGGTCTGCTTCTTACACTGCCAGGTGACTAACTGTCTACCAAAGAACTGACATCCTGCTGATGTTACTTGAAAATCATTTTGTAGCCTCCATAATCCGAATCACTATACGTTGTAAGTTCAAAGTAATCATCATGAGAATACCACAACCTGAGTGTTGGAGTACCCTTCAGATAACGGAAAATCCTTTTAACACCTATGAGATGGTTGACTTTCGGTTTCGCCTAATATCTGGAAAAAAACATCACATACATGATATCAGGATGAGACGCTGTGAGATATATAAGGGATCCGATCATTTCTTTATACATTGTAGCATCAACTAGATCACCATTATCGTCGGGTGCCATATCGTGGTTCGTAGCAAGTGGAGTACTAGTAGCTGAAGCATTCTTCATTTCAAACCGACTGAGGATGTCCCCTACATATTTAGTTTGATGTAGGAAGATTCCATTTGATGTCTGATCCACCTGTAATCCTAGGAAGAACTTCATCTCCCCCATTGCGCTCATCTCAAATTCTACTTTCATGACATATTCAAATTCTTTATATAACTCTTCATTTCTGGAACCGAAGATTATGTCATCAACATAAATCTGTACGAGCAATAAGTCACCATCCTTTTCTTTGATGAACAGTGTACAATCAATAACTCCTATGCGAAATCCGTGTTTCACCAGATGAGTTGAGAGTTTCTCATACCATGCTCTCGGGGCTTGATGTAGCCCGTAGAGAGCCTTATCCTGTTTGTAAACTTTGTCCCGATGATAAGGATCCTCAAATCCTTCGGGTTGACTGACATACAATGTCTCACGAATTTCACCATGAAGGAATGCACTCTTGACATCTAGTTGATAAACTTTGATCTTCATGTAAGATGCATAGGCTAGGAAGATATGGATTGCTTCCATTCTAGCCACAGGTGCAAAAACTTCATTGTAGTCAATTCCTTCGACTTGTCTAAAACCTTGAACCACAAGTCTAGCCTTGTTTCTTATTATGACCCCTTGGTCATCTTTCTTGCATTTCAAGACCCATTTAGTGCCAATTACTTTAGCACCTTTTGGTCTATCCACCAGTGTCCAAACTTCTAACTTCTTGAATTGTAGGAGTTTTTCTTTCATGGCACTCACCCATGCCTCATCGTTTAAGGCTTCATTTACATATTTTGGCTCAAATTGAGACACAAAACATCGATAGGAACCGTCATGAAGATAACCTTTTTCCATGAATAAGGCATAATCAGCTAAATATAGTTGATTTCGTGTTTGTACTCCCGATTGTACATCTCCTATGTCATTGTCCAGAGGATGATATACGTTTAGTCTAGATCCGGGAGTGGTGGGAACAACTACTTCCTGATCCCGATTTTCAATTCTCGGTTCAGTAGCTGTAGTCGTTAGAGTGTGAGGTTCCGAAGTGTTAGAGGCATCAACATCTGATACTTGTGTACTTGCAGTAGCAGGAACCTGTTCCTCCTGATCCACCTGATCATTCTACACTTCTTCATCGTTAGAGGAGGAGTGCTTACCTTAAGTGCTCCCCCTAAAGGACTAGAAGATTCACCTTGTGAACCTGATGTTGTTGAGTCTAGTGACGGTGTGTTTAAGACATCGTACATCATTTTCGTCGATAATTCATCATCAGGAATGGAGAGAGGGATGTTGAAGGACTTAAAGAATCCATCATAGTCGAAGAAGAAATTGGGCCCCTTTCCAGCAAGGGGGGTGGTGTATCTCTATACGTCAACATTGAAACACACTTCTACTTGACCCGTTGAGTTGTTATAAACTCTCTTTTTTGGTATATTGTATCCTGGATATATCCCTTCATCAGCCTTTTCAGTAAACTTCCCTGACTGAGTTTTCTTAAGCAGCGTACATGGTTCGCCAAATGGTTCGAGGTACTCCAGATTAGGTTTACATTGCTGGAGCAACTCATAACACGTTTTACCATGACGTTTGACCACCAAGACTCGATTGAGGGTGTAACATGCATTGGCAACTGCCTCGTTCCAAAATTGGATGGGCAGTTTCGAGTCGGCTAGCATTGTTCATGCTATCTCTATCAAGCTCTTGTTCTTTCGTTTAGCAACTCTGTTCCTTTGTGGAGTGTAGGCAGATGTGAACTGGTGTACAATTCCTTTCTCTTTGCAGAATGCCTCCATCCACTGGTTCTTGAACTTTGTTCCGTTGCCTGAGCGAATTTGTCTCACTTTCAGCTTGTAGAGAGATTCCAATGTAGTCACCAACTGTTTGAAAGATTCACATGTCTCTGATTTGGATTTCAGAAACATCACCCAAGAGAATCTTGAGTAATCATCAGTGACTACATAACACTACAAATCACCAGCGATGCTTTTGGTGCTGACAGGACCAAACAGATCCATGTGTTGAAGTTCGAGAGGCAGGTCAATAGAGTTTACTTTCTTTGCCTTGTGAGACTTCTTGGTCTGTTTACCTTTCTTGCACGCTACACAAAAATCCAGAAGTTGAAAATTCTTGACATTTACTCCATTCACTAAATCATTTTGGATCAGATGATTCATCTTCCATGGATTGATGTGTCCTATTCTCCTATTCTAGAAGATCGAGTCCCTCTCTGTTGCCTTTGACAAGAAGCATTGAACTTTATGATCGGTTGTGGAGGCTTTTGAGAGATCCAAGGCATATAAGTCAATATATCTTGAAGCTGACATTAAGATCTTGTCCTCCGGGATAACGTAGTCCTTCTTCAATACATAGCACTTCTTGTTGTCAAAGACAACTTTGAATCCTTTGTCGCATATCTGGGATACTGAAAGCAAGTTATTCTATAGTTGTTGAATGTAGTTGACCTTATCAAACTTGACTTTCTGGTTTCCCATTTCGCCTTGAGCGGTAATATATCCTCCTTTATTCCCAGCAAACGATACATGTCCCCCTTTTATTTGTTTAACATTGAAAAGGAGAGACAAGTACCCGGTCATGTGCCTAGACGCCCTACTATCAACAATCCAGGTATTATGACAACACTGTAACGGACACCCTACACATTCAAAAGAAACGATCAGTTTAGGTTTGGGACCCAAGCCTTAACTAGCTTGGGTGACCCAGAGGAATCACACATCATAAACACAACCCACTATCCATTTGAGGGTGAGGGCATATCATTCTTCTTATTTTTCTTATTATCAGACAATGGACTTGGCTTTTCTTTCCATAAGCCAGTTTTGTGTAAGGCTTGTTTGTGGTAAACAGATGACTGACTTACAGTTTGAACTTTAGGTTTAGTAATTCTCTTTGTTGGAGTAATAGAACTCCTTTTCGAAGAACTGGTTTTTGCATCATAAATTTCAATTATCTGTCTTAGAGTCTGATAATAAGGACAGTTAGAAGAAATGTGTCCTCTATTTCCATAACTGTAGCATGATCTCCCTTCTACATGTTGGGGAAACTATTTATGTGGGGTTGAGTGTGATATAGGTGTGACATGAGTCTGGTTGGATTTCGTCACTAATTGTTTAGATGTATCTGTGTCTTTAACAAAAGCAATTATTTGCACACTTTTACCATCTTTAGCCTTTAGTTTATTTGGACTTTGACGTGAAGCACATGTTTGGTTAACTAATTTGGTCACTTTGGGTTCAGAAGTAGACATGTGTGAACCTGACTTTACATTAACCTTTTAAAGTTTATAATCCAAATTTATAATTGACATCTTTTTCTTTGATTTCAAAGTAGACTCCTTCTATTTAGTGACACAGTTCACCAGTTTGCCAGTGAAATCTGGATCACTAACCAGAGGAGTGGACACCACATGATCCTTAATTGGGTTGTTGTTTAAAGGTCTACATTTTGTATTTAACATGATCTCATGTGGTGGTGGGACTACTGTGTAACCCAACCCTTCCCCAGTATTCCGTTCTTTCACTAAGTGTTGAACTATATGAGAAGAACTGGTCCAACTGTGCAGTTTTTGTTTTAAAGAATTTACTTCGACTTCTAAAACTACTTTCTCTTTCTTTGTTTCTTCCAAAGAATTTAAATAGAACTTTATATCTTTAGATTGATTGAAGGAAACGACCTCGGTTTCCCATAGTTGTTTACCTAAAAGTTCTTTTTTTCTTTATAACTGTGCTCATTTTGTTTCAAAATACGATTAGCTTCTGTGCACAGTTGTAAATCATTTACTAGGCTATCATTGTGCTCTAATAACCTAGCAAATTTCAAATCAATGCTTTCTCTAAATTTGTTATATTCATTACAAGCATGTTTTTCAGAGAGTTGATCTTTTGTACTTACATGTGAAGATTCAGTTGAATCAGCCATCAATACAGAATTTGACTCTTCGGATGTTGGAGATTCTGAACATGTCGTTCTGAGTTCTTTTTACAGCTTCTTTGTTATCTGACAATACTTGTTCAACTGTGATTTCACCTTCACTTGCAGAGCCGTCATCCAATCCCTCAACACAAGCAAAGTTTGATTCACCTGGAGACACAAAACTGAAGGTCCAGTCCTGCCCTTTGTCACCTTGGGCAGTCAAGGCCTTTGTCTCTTTGCTTGACGAGGTAGTTCCACTCTTGTCTTTGTCTTGATGGTTGAAAGTTGAGAATGGATTTCCGGTACTTGTTTTCTTAGGCTTTACACATTCACGTTTGAAATGCCCCTTTTCACCACAATTAAAGCAGGTAACTTTGGTTTTGTCGAAACCAAAGGTTGTATCTTTTCTGGCTACCAAATTTTGTCCAGTCTTTTTCACAAACTTTTTCGCCCTTCGGACAACACTTGCCAGGGCCCACATAATATCCATTCTCTCTAGTTCATTTTCATCCACCTGCTCATAATCTTCATCTGCAAGATGGTAGTTTCCAATCTTCCCTGCAACTAGACCATCATAAGAATGAACAACAGCTGCTAGAAGATCCATGTGCTCCTTTGCAACTTCCACAGTGATATTACCGAGATTCTCAGTTTTCTACTTAGTAGCATTTGCTTTAGGCACTATATATAGGGTGCAAAATGACCCTGACGTTTATGAACCTGAAGAAGTGGTTTAGTAAGGAGCGACTGAACTAGACACAAAGGCAGTTTAAAGTGGTGCTCCTGAACTGGTTGGAGTGGGAGATGAGTTATAAAGTGAAGGATTCTGGTTATAGGATCCTTTCTGTGACCTGTACTTCATCCTCAGTTCCTCATCCCTTAATTTCAGGATGAAGTCATTTATGTCTAATTTAGCAAGCATATTGTTCTGTCTTAGATTAGACACAAACGAGTCCCATTTCTCTGGCAAACCATCAGCACAACTTGACACTTTATCTTCCATAGACGTGGTTACCCCATGAGTGTGCAACTCACTCATCAAATGGTAGAATCGGTCGATAATATCATCCAAGCTTTCTTTCCCCATTGATGAGAAGTTATCAAACTCCTTCTTGAGAGCCTTTGCCTTCAATGCCTTTAACATTGCATTCCCATCATGTCTTTTCTCCAAAGCCTCCCATAACCTTTTCGCCAGTTTGTTCTCAGAAAACTGATGAAAGATATCATTCGGTATCGACTGAGTCAACAGGGCATACACCTTCTTTTCAGCATTGTACTTAGCTTTCTTGCTGTCAGTTATACCTCCCAAAGTTAGCTTAACACCATCAGCACCAACGAGCATACTATAACCTATCTCAATTGATTCCCAAAGATTGGGATCGACTCCATTTAGATAGATCTCGAACCTTTGTTTCCATTGTGGGTAATCATCTAACGTTATAAGTTTAGGTGGTTTATTGAGATTCCCAATTTCATTTTCTAGAAGCAGAAGGTTCTGGATGCGAGAGTCCCGTCTGGCAATACAGCTGAGAACTAATCTTCCATCTCTTTAAACTTTGAACTTCAAAACTAGACTGGCTCACTCGTGCGAATGGACTAGACCTATGGATCACTTGTGCGAATGAGGTATGCGATTGAAGTGTGCGAATGGATTCAATCGTGCGATTGGATTTAGTCGTACGTATGGAGAGTGCAATTGGGGACAAGCGAATGGGATTTTTCAGTCGTACGAATGAGTGAGCGACTGAGTTCAATCGTGCGAATGGAGTGTGCGATTGAGTTCAGTCGTGCGATTGAATCAATCGTGCGACTAAAGGCTGTTGTTTTTGAAAAATCAAAGGTTTTTGACACTTTGACTCAAAAACACGATTTTTCAAGAACCCTAATCTGCCGTATACCAAAAAACATAAACTTTGAGACCTGGAGACGTCGAAAACACTTTTTGACCCAAAAGAATGACTCTTTTAAGTGAAAAACGTGATTTTTACACCAAAACTAATCGAATCACACGTAAAATCAAGAGCCAAAGCTCTGATACCACTTGTTAGGACCATGTACATATGGAGTACTAACTGATTATGCGTGAAACTGGATCAAATAGTGCGGAATCCTATTTGATTGGCGATCCAATCAGTGAGAACGCAATCCTGATCAATCTAACGATTAAAGAAACGTTAAGAACGAGAAGAAGATGATCAGATGCGAACTATGAACTTGGAATAGGGTTATTGGACGCTTTGGACGGCTAGGTTATGAGTATATGTCAAAAGTCTTCTTTTTTCCACGAATTAAGTGGTATTTATAGGTTTGTAGTATTCATTCGTGCGACTGAACCATTAGTATGGTTCAGTCATGCGACTGACCCATGCGATTGATTCATACGCACGATTGAAGTTCAGTCGTGCGACTGAGTCAATCTCATGTCTCATTCGTACAACTGATCTAGTCGTCTGGCTCAATCGTGCGACTAGTTCATTAGCATGATGGGTTCATGCTCATAGTCCATAACTATGATCCATTAGCATGAATCATCATATAGCAACTTCAAACCCATATAATAAGGTTATATATATGAATCAGATATAAGTAAACATCAAAACACAAATCATATATTATTACATTGTTTCATTACACATATGTAAGCCATGACATACTTTTACATTAAGTACATAAACTAGGTACATATATGTATCAACACTAAAGATGAAAGTGAAACCTAAAGAAATGTTATTAGGCCCGTAATGTGTACCTTTGTAAACTAAAGCCTTGCAAGCAAATGACAGATGAGGGTTGCAGGACCATTTAAGGGATAGTCACTTACAACACAAGTGTTTGGTTTTCAAGAATGTTGTATAATGCTCTCTAGTTCCTTACATGTGCTACAAAAGCATAAGAAAAGATACAAGGAACCAGAGATACTTTATGCTACATCCTACAGCTGACCATACTTTGAAGGCTAGCTGGATACACGATCTAGACAACAACAAAATCAATGTAGAGTCAAAAGGAAGATTGCCTTTTGACTAGTGACTATGACATGTCATAGCTCACATCCTAATGTCAAAAAGGATAAAAGTACATAAAGTAGAAAGAAACAGACTTAAGACCTCAATGTACAGTTACGAAAAGCATGGACCTTTCACTAACTTATGAAAGTTGGTGAGTCAAACAGAGTTGTTGTGGAAAGGTGGTCGAGCTTTATGGTAAAAGTACATCAAATAAAGCATGTACTCAAAAGTCTTCGGAAGAAATCTGTCTTCAAGTGTTGGCTTAGGAAGACATTGTCTTGAAGCTTTGGAAGACTTCATGTTTGGCTTCAGAAGATTTCACACTTAGAATATCTTCTAAGGCAGAGTGTGAAACTTCTGAAGCATTCTACTTTAGCACTTAGTGCATGCATGCATGACAGATTGTTTGGATGTTTTGGGTTGCATCAGCCTTATATGAATCCTTACAAACTCCCCCTAGGCTAATACCACCAAAACATTGAAGGCTTTAGATATTGATAGTCCTTATCATGATGATGACCAAACCTTTCTTCATTAGATGACCAGGATCACTCAGACTCTCATAATGTCTTCTCATCTTAAAGAGATCATGCAGAGGTAGATTGAACATGTCTTTCCATGTGTAGACATCTTCAATACCTTGATCTCTAATAACATGCCATCAATCTGGATTAGTATTATAAGTCCAAGATAAGATGGGTCTTCCTGATGCCAGAGGAGCTACTTGAATTGGAGTTGGTGGAGCTTCCTCTTGTTGCACATCCTCAGGATGTTCTAACTCATCCTGAGATGTAACACCCGGGTATTTATTTATTTTGAAGCCGGCGAATGAAGAAAAAAAAATAAAGTCCAAAGTCGAGGGACCAAACTCGCCAACGAGAGAAAGTTGAATGAGTGGGGGTATTTAAAGGGAGAGGGCAGCCCTTACCCTCTCCCCACACTCACATTTTCAGCCAAAAGAAAGAGGAGAAGAGAGAAAGAAGAGAAAAAGGGAGAAAAGTTGGTTCGGGTTGATTCGAGTGAGCAAAATCGTTGAGAAGCGAGTCAAATCAAAGCTCTTATCGTTGTGGTCGTTTGTGTGAGTTTTAGGACCCCTCTTTTACACGTTTTTGAATGATTTGAGGCTGGAGCACATCTGAAAATCGGGTTTTTATGTGTGTGTGTGTCTTTGACCCGTTTGTGTATGTGTATGTGTGTGTATGATTCAATTGGGTCTTGTGTTTGAGCTTGTGTGTGCTTGAATGGTGTTGTGGTATACATTCCTAAGGTTTAGGATGGTTGATTTGGGCTTAGAATGAGTTTGGATGAGCTTGGATGTCAAAAATGGAAGATTGGGTTCTGGATGAACTGCATTCTGCATCAGCTAGGGCTATGTGACCGAATGGAGGCCATACAGCCGAATGAGGTGCGATTGAGGTTCATTCACACGATTGGTGTTCATTCGCACGAATGAGGGTTCATTCGTGCGACTGAAGGCCAGTCGCATGGGGAGTCATGCGACTGAGGGTCCATTCGCATAAGTGCTCATCCGCATTAGTCCATTCACATAGGACCCATCCGCATTAGTTCCATTTGCATAGGACTGATCCATATTGGTTCATTCGCACGATTGGGTGTTCATTCACATTGGTCCATTAACATGATGTTCAGTCGCATGGAGGTCATGCGACTGAAGGGTGTCCATATGCCCGAATAGGGCTGTTGCACCCGAGGAAAAGCATAGTTTAATCACTGACCTTCGGGGGAAGGTGCAGATGTAAGTGTTGACGTGGAAGTTCCCGTAAGTTCTTGTAAGATGATTGTAGAGGCCTTAGAGGTTATGTCGGGCATGATGATGATGTATGCTATGTGTGATGTTGCCCTGTATGATGATATCGTATGTGTATGTTGATGTTCCTTATGATGTATGTTTATCTTTCTATGGCTTTGCGATGAATGTTAATGAATCAAATGAAAGTATTATGTAATGTAAAGTGGAAGATAATGAAAGTGGAACATGATGAATGCGTGCATTAATGAATGATGAAAGTAAAGAAAGTCTTGCAAGCATTAGATATCGGGACACGCCAATTATAAGGTGTTAGCCCAACAGTGTGTGGGTTCGCTACCCAGGGAGGATGCACATCGGGGTCTTTCTTTGTGATCGACCATTTGTATAGAACCTCTACCGCTTACCCCTAGTACTGCGACACCATGTTTAGCTGTCAATTTATAGACTTCGGCCCAGTAGCCATATAGTTTGGGGTGTAGCACATAGTATTGGAATGGAAGATATCAAATGTGCAAGAAAAGATGTAAAGATGAAAGAATGAATAATGAAGATAATCATGATATTATCTATGTGTACGTATGTTGCGTGATCGCATGAATGTAAAGTACAATTTTAAGGAAACGAAAGTATGTTTTATTATAAAATTAGAACTCACTCAGCAACACTGACTTTTTATGTGTTTCCAGTTGGCAAGTAATGTTGTTGAGGATGGCACTGTGAAACTACTCAGCTCTTTTGGATGGCATCCATTTATATAGGGCTTTTGTGATGTAATGCAACAATGTATTTCGTAACTGATTAATGATGTATTATTTTGCAAAAGTTTTTATGATGAAATGAGATGTCATTTTTAATTGTTTCCGCTGCGATGCTTTATGAAATACAAATGTAATTATATGTTTTATGTGCGATGAGGCTCTAACTTTAAGTGTCCCGGGAACGGGGCCTTACAAATTGGTATCAGAGCCAAAGTTTAAGTGAAACTGGTAAATTTTCTAAATAAACCTTAACTTAAACTGAAAATGGGACAAAAAGGGAATGGGATGCCAATCTGAGTAGCTGCGTGCCATCAGGTATTTTCGTAATGTTAACCGGTATTATGTGCGCATGGTATGTGGTTATGTGTTGTATGTAGATTTATATACTGATATAGTCAGGACAGGTAATGCTTGGGGTATGAAGAGTAAAGTAAGTGGCTAATCACAACTGGCCACTGTAATTAGGGACTTACTATACTTGACATAAACTGAGTTGTTCCATTGAATGACCGTGTTGGTGTTTGAATCTTTCAGTGTGCGTGTGAATGG
>BJCM01216077.1:0-17791 GCA_018326385.1 Flaveria bidentis | reverse complement strand
TAAAGACAACTACTGAAAGTAAACCATCACAATTACTGAAGAGAACTTCTTCAGCTGTTGTGACAACCTCTGAAAACTTGATCTTCAGACTTTACTTCAAACTCTGTCTTCAGACTTTATCTTCAGCTTTTGTCTTCAGACTTTGTCTTCAGACTTTTGTCTTCAGACTTTATCTTCAGACTTTTTTCTTCAGACTTTATCTTCAGCTTTTGTCTTCAGACTTTGTCTTCAGACTTTTGTCTTCAGACTTTGTCTTCAGACTTTTGTCTTCAGCTGATGTAGACTACTTTAGTTGTTATGATGTCTGTGGGACTTAAAGGTTTTTCTGATCTGGCTCATTGGTTCTTTTGGTCCAACATTAACTAAACCACAACCTAAATACTGACTTACATTTATGTAAAACTGAATTGCAAATTCGGCAGATGAAAAAAGTATCATCCAAGTTTACAGTTGTGTAAATTAGACTAAGTATATGATCTGAACTTAATTATGAAATAACATATAATATATTAAATAATTAATGATGTACCTTCTTTCGTAGTTTTTTGGTGATATGCCACATGCATAGACGATGTTTAGATTCATTTAAAACGACAGCAACAGCTTGTTTCATTGCTGCATCATGATCAGTTAGAACTAGGGTAGGTTGTTTACCATGTGCATGTATAAAGGATTGTAGTAACCACTTATATGAGTCAATTGTTTCATCATATAACAATCTAGCACCAAATGTTACACATTTTTTATGATGGTCTACACCGGTGAAAGGAACAAAAATCATGTTGTACCTGAAAAAACCATACAAATGTTAATAAAAATAAAATGTGTAATAACAGCCTGTATATAACTTACTTGTTCGTGTGGTAAGTGGCATCAAATGCTAAAATGTCTCCAAAAACAGGGTAATTGCACTTAGCAACATCATCGGCCTAAAATAAAAACCTAAGTTCACTTTTTACAGCTTTGCAATCAAATGTGAAATTTTCCGAGTTCACATTACGTTTATTTAGAGTATCAACAATCATTCGGGCGTCTCTATTACCTATGAACTAACGTATGTCCCTATTAAAATTCTTATAGTCTGTCGCCGTGCCACGAACCATATGTTGACCACCCTTAATTGCGGTATGGATTTTATGAGCAATATTTGGACCAACATTAGCCATTCGAGCCCTGTGTATGAATTCTTGATCAGAAAAATTCAACTGACGACGCTTCCTGGTCAAATCTTGATTATTACTATCAACAAGACCATGGTTATGTTTCTCAACAAAATCATAGATAATAAAATGTCCATTCTTAAATTTGACCCTTATACAGGCAGGGCAATCAGTAACCTTGATAGAAGATGTTCGTGAAGGTCCATAAGATGATCCATTATCCCTAGAATCAAACAGTTGACCACGAGGCTTACCGGACTTGCTACATAGAATATATTTATGCGTAATAATGCCATGTTTCTTGTTAGTAGTCAATAATCTTATATCAAAACTTGAATTCTCTGCATATAACTAATACATTAGATAAACATCACCCTATTTGGGAAATTCGGTACCGACAATTGGTTTCAAAGCTTCGGGAGAGTTAGGGATCCAGTATTTAGTGCCATTAGGTGAATGGAAGAAGTTACTACAAATGGATTCCTCTTGACCATTATCTTTAATAAATAAAAAAATACAAAAAAATATACAAATATTATGTTAACTGATTTACATATATGTATAACATGTTATAAAAATGGATTCAAACAAACAAATAAAAACATGTTCTACCTTTGTTCTGATCGTAATTAAAAACATCCAAGTGTTCTTTCGAATGGGATGAATCTTGATTAATGTTACATGACGACCCATCGTTGGCATTATTATGCATGTTGATATCAACAATTTCAAATGAACAAGAAATATACACCTGCAACTATGTTGCAAGAAACAACATATTTGAAAAAATTGATAACAAAAAGATATATATGAACTAATAAACTACCCAAAACATATCTACATTTAAATCACGAAAAAGGTACAAACAAGTTTACATATATTTAAATGTGAACAATGATATTTGACTATTATAAAAACCAATACAGATAAATGTCACTGAAGAATCATATGAAAGTATTGGAATTCGATTATGAAATACTGTTTATTTATAAACAGACTTGATTCTTCGAACATGATGTTGATGATGCGGTATTAACACGAGGTAAAAACACAACAAAACATTTAATACAAATTGAAATCAGTGTTTTCTATACATACGATTTTGAATACGTCGCTTTTGATGAACTCTCAAAATCACAGGATGATGAAGATGATGAATCTGGCGAATGAAAGTAAACGCTGCTAATTTAGAAGACTAATTCGGCTAATTATTGCTAAAAATTATAGGATTAGAATCTTATAGGGGTTTCCTAACTTAAAGGAGTGAAAAACAGGATTAGATTTTGAAAAAAATGTGTATTTACTCTAATACTGTGAATCCAAAGATCGCAATCAAGAATTATCAGTGTTGGTTGAAAACAAGTCAACGTTTGCGGAATCAACGTTAACCTGGTTTAATTGTCTTTATTGAATTTCATTATCAATAATGATTAAAGAGTGAAAAGAACACAATGAATGTAACACAATTAATGATCGGACAAATATTCAATTTAAATGTATTTCATTAAAAGATGTTAATGATTACAATTGAATAAACAATGAATGAACAAATGATATTGATTTTAGTGTTTGATGATGTGATGGCTGCTAGGATTTTGGTTTGTGTGATTTGATGTGATGTTTGGTTGTAATGTTGTTACTTGGATAATTGTCATATCAGCCGTCGCAGTCGTCCTTGATTCGAAACCTAGGATCCATATTTATAGACAATAATGTTTCTGTAAGGAAACACCGGATCTCTTGGGATTTGATTTGTTTCTGTTAAGGAGTCATCGGATTTTTTGGGATTCGCATAACTTCCTTGTTGACTTGTTGACTTGTAACACTTGTATTATTTGAATACAAGTGTTTGGACTCGCAGGAAAAGTCTTCCATAGATGATTGTTCTTCCAAAGGAATCTTGTTTTTCTGAAGCAAACTTGTTCTTCCGAAGCAATTGTTCTTCCGTAGGAATCTTGTTCTTCCAAAGGAATCTTGTTCTTCCGAAGCAAACTTGTTCTTCAGATCAAGTTGTTCATCCGCAGAAGATCTTCGGATGTAATTTACTTGTAAGAAACATATCTACGGAAGAACAAAATGTTCATCCGTAGATGTTTCTTGCACTTGGTCAATTTCAGAAATTCACCAATTATAATGTTTTACCTGTAAACATACATAAATCAACACATATATATGGGTTAACCTATACATTTAATGTATACACAATAATGAATTACAAACATTCATTACAGATATTAGTTCAATTTCTAAGCCTATACAAAATGGACTAGATCTATTGATTCTAGACCTAACAATACTCCCCCTTAGGCTTAGACATTTGTAATCAGCTCTTCAAAACTGAAAGCTCCTTTAATATTGAAACCATTTTCTTGTTGAAATAAGATACTGCATCCTTTTGATCATCGTATTTGTACTTGATCTCCTTTCTGCATATCCTTTGAAGTGTCTCAAAATTCAGTCCCAAAATGTCTTCTTTTGTTGTGAGGGTTTCCACAACACATTGATTATTGACAATTTCCAGCTCATCTTCTTCTGAGATTCTCAGTTTTGATATATCTTCAATGTTGGCTCCCTTTAGCATCCTAACATTATACCTTCTTCTCTTGTATGCTTTAGCATACAACTTATCAACAACTTGAATCATGTGCACATATAGACATAACTCATTCTGAGCCCTTTCATCAGTTAGCTTTGGGAAGAATTTTTCATGAAGGTATGAAGTGTAGCTTGGGTGAACCAATTTGATCTCCACTAGATCAAAAATTCTTATCTTATCAGCCTTCTTCCCTTTAGCATTCCTTAGCAGCACCATCTCTTTTGTTTTCTCAACATAACCCCATTCTGTTATAGGAGATGTATATTGATTTCCCTTGAAGCTTTTGATAGATGTTGTATTTCTATGGCTGTATCCCACCCTTTCTAATATTTCATCATTTACAAGTGAAGAGGGTTTTGTTGTTCTTTTGATTCTCTGAATTCTCTTTCTATGTTCAGCATCATCTCTCTTCGCTTCCTTAAGCACATCATCTATGAACTTTGTCTTTCTCTTTCCCACAGACACAGAAAAATCTCTTCCTCTTGAATGGATTGGATAGTTAGACATGATTAGACTTTGTAGATCTTTAATATCTCTCTCAGGAAGGCTCAACAATGCTTTTACATAATGGAAGTATATAATTCTTCTAGATGTTCTTTTGATGATTGCACAATCCCAGTTTGGATCATATTTCTAGGCCAGAATCCTGTTTTCTTCCACAGAACTAGGAGTTGTGATGTGATCATACAGCTCTATCAATGTTGATTTTTGTTTAGTGATTTCTCTTACAGTTGTGCCTAGAGGGCACACTTTACCAGGGATAATTTCCCTAGGCTCTCTTATTAGCTTATCTTTGCTTTTGTGCTGATCTTTAGATTCAACAGTTATAGGATTAATAGAAAGTTTGCTTTGTTACTCATAGGATGGATTTGGAGCTTCAATTCTGAACCTCACTCTTGTGACAAGCTCAACTAACATAACATGTTCCATCATTCTTCTCAGCTCAGCAACATTTCTTCCTTTAAGCTCATGTGCCTTGTAATTGTGACCCAGTAGCCAACATACCATATTGTACTTGCTAAGTTTTGTTATATCACAGTGTCCAATATCTTTCTTGATATTCTGAATAGCTTGAAATGCATTGAAAGCTTCATAGTCACAATTTGGAATTATGAATCTGGCAAGCTCAAACTCTTTCAATATGTTCTTTATCTCAAAAATATTCATCCTTTCAACCATGTCATATGGAAATCCATGGTTGATAAGGGTCATAAACATAGTTGATTCCGGCCTTTCTTCCATTATGTCTTTTGTTATCAGAAGATCATCAACCTTTAAGTCTTCTTGTTCTTTGTTAGACACCTCTTCAGTCAATTCTTTCCATTCAACATCACTCTCAACTTTGTTAAGAGTAGCTTGCTTTGATGTTGAGACATTCATTGAAGGAGTGTGCTTTGAAGATGTATGCCTTGACCTTTTAGGAGAATCTTCAACATTGATTACCTGTTTCTTTGTGGAACCCAAATACTTCCTCTTCCTTGAGTATAGAATCAATGGCTTGGAAGATTCAGTAGGTTCCTTTTGTTGGTTTGATTCAAGAGCACATATTTTCATTTTAAGCTGATCAATCTCTTCTTCTTTTCTTTTCAACAGAGCTGATTGATCAGAGAGAGACTTATTTACTTGATCAATCTTCAGCATAAGTTTCTCATTTTCATTCTTCTCAGCATCTCCTGATTCTTTGAGCTCAGAATCTTGTTGAAGTAGGGCATCAATCACTTCATTATTGCACTGAGCATATTCTCTTAAACTTTTGATCCTTGCTTCTAGCTGCATTAGCATATCATCCTTTTTTGCTATTATCCCTTTCAGTTCTTTAATCCTGTGCTTTCTGCAGTTTGACTTCACTACAAGCTAGTTGTATTCAGCCACCAGATAGCTCTTGCTTACTGGGATGTCATTGTCACTTAGATCATTTTCATGGTAAGCAATTACTTCCTCATATTTTTCTTCTTCTCCCTTTTCTTCTTGTTGATGAGTAATCTCATCTTTATGTTCTTCAGTAGGAGCCACACTTGCAGAACTGAAGTATTCCACTTTTGCTAGATCATGCTTATCATGATGAGGTTGTGATTCAAGATTCATGTTGTGCACTAAAGGCTCTATTTGATTGGAGGCAACTAGTTCTTCAAAGTTGGAGTGTGATAGAGGGATGGTTCTTGCTTGAGAGATCAACTCAGTGTCACCAATGTGAACTGAGTGTAGAGGCTGAGTAACAAAAATGGGTTCAGTATGCACACTCTTAGATAATTGATGAATAAGTGGAGAGATTGGCTGAGTGTCTTGACTGGATGAGGGAGATTGTTGAGTGTGAATAAAGAGAAAGGGTGAAATGGGCTGAGTGTTTTGACTTGTAAGAGAAGGGAGTTGAGGAGATTGATGTTGTTGGTGAATGGGTGATAGATCTGGTGAGTGAGTGGCTTGTATAGAGTTGGTTGGAGAATCCTCGTGTTGATCTTTCTACACAACCTCTTAGGGAATTTTTGCATTAGTGTCTGACACGTGAGCAAACATAGGCATGTCTCCTCCTCATACCTTCCACTGATCTTGTTCAAGACAGACCTACCCAAATGGGCTTGCACCAATACATCTCCATCTCTAGCTATTCTAGGAAACTCACCATTGATGATTAGTTGTAGGAACCTTGGGAACATGAACATTTTGTCATCCTTTTGCACTTTGTTGTGGTCACACAGACAATTGAAGATGTACTTGGAGTAGTTGTATGTTCTTCCCTCAAAGATACCAATAATCCTAGTTGATATGTGCCTTGAGAATCTGTCGAGCCTAGACATCCTGTTGGAGATGCACTTAAGATAAGTGTGACATAGGAATCTGTATGACTTGCATAGTCTTTCTTTCTTGATCTCCCCCTTGGTGAAATCACCATCATACCCCATCAGAGGAAAGAATTTTTCTATGTATTCATTCTCGAACACATCAGGGTGACCAACTTCTTGTTCTCCCAATTCTAGATCCCTCCTTATGGTTTGCTCAGTTATCCTCAGTCTTTGATTCTTTACTTCTGCCACGATAACTTCTCCATCTTCTTCTATTTGTTCTGAGTTCCAAAAATCAGTGATGTGCGATCGATGAATCACATGTTCTACTGATAAGGCATAGAACAGCCTAGATCTTCTTAGATATGTAATGATGTCTTTACACCCTTCTGAAGCAGGATCGTCAGGGTTTAAGAAAGCACACACATTATGTTCTTTCGCAAATCGATTATCCATTTGTTCATAAGAATAAAGAAGATTTTGTTAGACTCAGATTGTTGAAATGAGAATGCAAACAATTATGAGTCTAGACAATAATCAAACGGTTCATTATTAAACATTACGACATGTTTTACCCTGAACACAGTGATCTGAGAACAGAAATATATGTTTGTTTTATGTTTTGATTCAGTATTTTTTGAATGTTAGAGAAGGGGGAAAATTTTGTTGAGTGCGTTTTTCTAAGTCTAAAAAGTGTTCTGAAAAAGTGAATAATGAATATTGTAGTCAAAGAACATCATTTATATTTTCTCATACACATTAATTTTATTTATTTAATGATGTGGGACCCTCAACAATTTAACTTATCCGCAGTTCTTAGTTCTTCCGCACTATCTACGGATTCCGTATATCATCTGCGGATGACTTAAAAACTTCTGCTGATTACGTATAACTTAAATTTTCATAGGTTACCAAACTATGAAATTAGATAATACTTGTTGAACTTGCTCATCCATAGTTTATCAATCTGCGAATAGACAATTAATAATATTTCCACTATAACATCTACTGATGCTTAAAAGGGCACTGTAGCTTCTGTTGATACTTATAAAGCAGTATGAAAAACTTATTTTATTATATGGTCCAAGTCTACTGCTTAGAACCATTTATTGCTTTTGAACCTTGTTGACTTTGTATTCATCACAATTGTGCACAATAAGGTTTAAATTAAAAAAAAAAACTTCATGTATCCAAGAGCTAAGATGGTGCTCGGGTTCTAATTCCTTCAAATTGATAATGAAATAGACAAATCTGTTGATGATGGAATAAGTTTTCTTCATGAATTCAACTCCCCTTAAATTTGTGATTAATGTTGACAGAATGCATTTATCATAAATTTCTAAGAATTTTACCATGAATAACATTTGCAGTGTGTTAAATGCACAAGCCTGAACTTAGTTTTGAATGCATGTGATGGGATCATTCTATAATACTAAGCCTCTTTCTTATGAGTTATTTTGTTAAAATAATACCTGAACTTAGTTCTGATTGCAAGTATATTGTCCACTTAAATCCAAACAAGAGTTAATGTATCAACTAGGCATGCTATTTATCATGTTTTCATGTTAGTTAGGAATTAACTGTTGTGGACTTCACATTCAATTCACGAAGATTTTGTCCTCCCTTTGTGAGTCAAATCATCACTTTTAAATACTCAATAACTACGTACTTTAAGTTATAAGTTCTATCTTGAGATGCATTAGACATCTCATTAATGCATTGATATAAAAGCTCTAGATAAGTATACAGTTGATCACATAAGATTCTTTTGAGAGCTTAGATATGATCATCATCGGGTCACCGGGTCTTTACTCACTTAAAACAGAGGTGCCTTTAACCCAGGTATTTTTTACACAAAACAGAGGGATGATGAGGATCATGATCTTTTCACTAGTTGGTAGCTGATATATAGCAAGGTGATCATACACCCAGGTCTTTGTTCACACAAAACAGAGGGAGTATGATTTGCAAAGATAGATATTATAAAGTGTCGGTACATAGTGTGCTTAGATGAATGATTTGATCACATTAGAATAAGAATCACTTTCTGTATCCTCAAAATGAAGTTTCCCACAAACAGTCAATTTGCATTATGTTTGGCATGCACTAAGTGTAGTTTCCACTCAAGATGAACCTACTCACATATCAAGAAACTAGCTCAGATTTTAATAATATTTAAGAATTCAGGAATAAACAAAGATATAGTGTACTATCATTTCCCATGCATATGTCATGCTGAAGCATCATTTCATGCTTTGGAAGATACTTAAGAAGTTTCTTTTGAAGGTAAATTGCTTTTCTTTGTTTGTTCAAATTGATTAATCTAAGTTAATCATGTCCGGAGACTCAATTAGAAAATTAAATTTGACTGAATCAAAGGCTTTAGTGAACAAATCAGCAAGCTGATTTGTGGTATCCACTTTGACCAACTTAATCAAACCCTTTTCTAAGCAATCTCTCAGAAAATAATATATTATCTCAATATGTTTTGTTTTACTATGTTGCACAGGATTAGCAGTTATAAACATAACAATAGAATTGTCTATGTAAATTGAAGTTTGAAGGAAATTGTAACCATTGTCAAGCAATTGGTTTTGCAACCAAAGGACTTGAGAACAACTAGTTGAAGTAGCTATGTACTCAGCCTCAGCTGTGGATACAGATACATTGGTTTGCTTCTTGCACTACCATGATACCAATCTTTTGGATACCAAAGACCAAGTCCTGGTTTTCCTTGAGATATTTGAAGATTCTTTTCACAACATTCAGATGAGATTCTTTTGGATTAGATTGGTACCTAGCACAAACACACACATCAAACATAATGTTAGATCTACTGGCAGTTAAATACATAAGAAATCCTATCATTGATCTATATAATCTTTGATTAATAGATTTTCCTGAAGGATCAGGTACAATCTTTTCAATTGTTGAGGCTGGTGTTTTGCATGAAGATGCATTAGCAAGATTATACTTCTTCAAAATTTGATGTATGTATTTTTCTTGATTGATGAATATCCCATCTGTCTTTTGATGAACTTGAAGACTAAGAAAGAAAGTTAATTCTCCCATTGAGCTCATCTGAAATTCTGATTTCATCAATTTCGAAACTTACACATAATCTCTTATTAGTTGATCCAAATATAATGTCATCAACATATATTTGAACAAACAAGAGATATTGATGTTCTTGTTTGAGAAAGAGAGCCTAATCAATGGTTCCTCTTTTGTAGTCATGCTTCAGCAAGAAAGATGATAGTGTTTCATACCACTTTCTTGGTGCTTGGTGAAGACCATACAAGGCTTTATCAAGCTTGTATACCCTGTGTGGGTAATGAGGATCTTCAAAACTAGGGGGTTGTGAAACATAAACTTCCTCGACAATTTTCCCATATAGGAATGCACACTTGACATCCATTTGATACACAGTGAACTTCTTATATGATGCATAAGCTAGGAACACTCTTATGGCTTCAATTCTTGCAACTTGTGCAAAAAACTTCATCATAGTCTATTCCCTCTTTTTGAGTGTATCCTTGAGCAATCAACCTTGCTTTATTTTTTACAATAATGCCTCTATCATCCAGTTTATTTTGTAAAGCCATCTTGTTCCAATAGGATCTTGGCCTTCAGGTAAATCAACTAGAGACCATACTTGTTGCTTTCTAAATTGTTAAAGCTCTTCTTGCATAGCTTCAATCCAGCTATTGTCCTTTAAAGCAGCAGTGATGTTTGGAGGAACCACTTGTGAAAAAAAACAAGTGAAAAGACAAATGTTGGCAGTACCACTATGGCTTCTTGTAGTTCTCTTTGTAGGATCTCCAATGATGTTGTTAACTGGATGAGTCTTATGGATCCTTGTTGATGGAGTTGATTCAACTAGAATAGATGATTCCAAGTTAGTCATATCCATTGTTGTAGACAGATCCAAACTAGGTTGAGAGTTTATGAAGTAATCAAAAAGTTCAGCATGTGGTGTTGAATGATCTTTCGTAGCTTGAATATCAGTTGCATCATGAGTATCTTCTATAGGAGCTATAGAAACTTCTCCGGAAACATTTTTCTCTTCCGTAGGAGTTACAGGAACTTCTTCGAAAATATTTTGCTCTACAGTAGGAGTTACATGAACTTCTCCGGATGATAAGTGAAGGCTTGAAACATTTTCAATGTTTGTTGTATTCACTTGAAAGCATGGACCGGTTGCAGGGACAACATTCACATCTCCAAATGCATAGTGTACATCAGCAGATGCAGTGTCAGCTGCTGCTGAAGTGTTTCTCTCTGATGATGTGTGAATTCTTGGAGGATCAACAGATAATGTCATTTCCTTCATATTAGGTGGAACAAATGGATAACATCTATCATCAGATCCTGCATTGTTCAGATAATCATAGTTAAATGACTCTGTTAGAGCATCTATGTCAAACAACCATGATGATCCTTTAACTGATTTAGTAAATACTAATTCATCAAAAGATACATTAGGAGTTTCTTCCATAATGTTATGTTGAGGAATATAGATCCTATAAGATTTAGATGTTGACAAGTATCCAACAAAGAAACCATCATATGCTTTTTCTGAAAGTTTTCCTAATGATTCTTTTATATTTAAAACTGATACATGAAACCCAAAAACTTTTAGATATCCTATATACGGATTTCTTTTAAATAAAAGCTCATAAGGAGTTTTGTTATGATCTTTGACAATCAATGTTCTGCTTTGAACATTGCATGCAGTATTCACTGCCTCAGCCCAAAAGGTGATAGGCAATTGTGAATCAGCTAGCATTGTTCTGGCTACTTCAATAAGAGTTCTATTTCTTCTTTCAGCAACTCCATTCTATTATGGAGTTCTTGGTTCACTGAATTGCCTTGCAATGCCCTTGTTCCAACAAAAGGAATCCAAGTCAAATTTGACAAATTCAGTACCATTGTCACTCCTAAAAATTTTAATTGTTGTATCAAGTTGATTCTCAATCTTGATTACAAAATCCATTAATGTTTTTGATGTTTCACTCTTTTGTTTTAAGAAAAAGACCCATGTAAATCTTGGGAAATCATCAACTATCACCAAACAATATTGTCTCTTTCCAATGCTCATCACATTAGTAGGACCAAACAGATCCATGTGAAGCAATTTGAGTGGTGTAGTATTAGTATTGATAGTTTTGGATTTATAAGACACTCTATGTTGTTTTCCTTTGTAACAAGAAGAACAATGAGTTGAGCAATGAAAATCTTTCTTTGGCAGTCCAGTGAAAGTCATTTTTCACCAATCTGTTCATGTTCTTCATGTTAGAATGGACAAGCCTTCTATGCCACAATTGAGATTCATCTTCTGATGAATTTGATAGGAGGCATGTTTCATGTCTTGTGAGTGAGGTGTTGTTCATGTCCAAAACATAAGTGTTTTCTTTTCTTGATGCTTTAAGAAGCACCCAATCTTCTGAAACGGAAAAACCTGGCTTAAGAATGTAACAGATAGTGTTATCAAACACTGTGGTATAGTTTTGATCATAAATTTGAGACACACTTAGTAAATTATACTGTATATTTTCACAATAGTTTACTTTCTCAAACTTGAGCACACCATTTTACCATTTCTTCACCAACAATTTTACCTCCCTTTTTTCCCCACCAAATGCCACATAAGAAGCATTTTTATGTTTGAAGTCATGGAGAAATGAACAGTTTCTTGTCATATGCCTGGAACAACCACTGTCAACATACCACTTGTTGTCAGCTCTCCAATATTGTTCCTGCAATCAAAAACAAATCAGTTAGAATTGACAACCCAAGCCTTGATGATCTTGGGTTTGCCAACAGTGTTTAAAATAGTAACTCCTTTATGAATAAGTCTTGAAGTTTCAGTTTTAGTTTTGCTTGATTCATTCTGAGTTGTTTTAGATGAGGATGATTCTATTGAAGGAGATTTTGATGAGCTAAGTTCTTGTTTCTCAAATTTTTCTTTATTCAACTCATGTTTGTTCATTTAAGGGAAATGGAAAGCCAGGGGAATGCTACCAACTCCCTTTACTCCCATGTTTTTGGTTTTGATAATGAATCTTGATTATTAAAGGTTTCACTATCTTTTGTTTTTGAATGAGGTATATGAATTCCGTTCTCAAACTTATCAAAGAAAGCATCATCAGCCTTTGTTTCCTTTTCAGTCAAATCCACCCTTTTATGAGGTGTTTTTGATTGCTGGAAAGTTGTTCTTTTCTTTGAAGGATGTACATCAATGGATGCCTTTTCCTTTAATTTTGGCTTTTGTTTTTGGTCAGACTTCTTCAGTTTTGAACCTTTTTCACAATTAGTAGATTGATTGTCTGATTCAGATTTCTTTGATTTTTTCTTCTTTGTGCCTTTTGTCTTGTTTCTTTTGTTGAAAAACATTTCTGTGTTGAATGGTTATTTTTGTTGCAGATAGCATAGTGTTTGTTGAAGTAGCAATCAGATTTCATGTGATTTTTCATATTGCAAATGGAACAATAACTATTGAAATAACAATCCTCAGTATTATGGTTTTTCATGTCACACCATTTGCAATACATCTCATCTGATTCTTTGTCAAAATCATTTAATTTCTTATAATTTGCCAACTTCTGATGCTTAGCATCCTTTTTCAACTTTGAAGTTGATTCTTTCTTTTCCGGTTGGTACAGCTTTTGTTTGTTTGTTGCTGAATTCCTCTTCCGCAGATCATCTACTGAATCAGCATTAACTTCTACTATAGAGGTTTTCTTCTTCTGTAGATCATTTATTGAATCAGCATTAACTTCTATTGAAGAGGTTTTCTTCTTCCGTAGATCCGGTACTGAAGAAAGGTTATTCTTTCGCTGATGATCAGCTGAAAGCCTTTTCTTTTATTTGTGTCTTTCCTCAGTAGAGGCACATTTCTCATTTACTTCATTGGTAGATTTTTGTTGCTGATTCAGTTCTTGAAGACCTTCATTCAATTGAGCTATTCTCTAGCAGATGGCCTTCAACATGTTTCTTTGTTTAGGAGGGTATGACTGCTTTGTTTCTTCAAGCACTTTTGGAATATTTGTGTCAAAAACAACATTCTTACCCTTGTTTAGAAGATCATCATGTTCATTAGAATCATCCAAGTCATCATACTCATCAAAGTCAAATTCTAAATTCATTTGATTAATCTTGCCTGATTCAGAAGACTCAGTTTCATTCACCTCAGATTTATTATCAATGATTTTTTGATTAGAACTTGTTCTTATATTGGTGCTTGGCACAAAATGATTTGACAAGTTATTTGTAATTGATTCAGGCAAAGGAATATAATTATTATTAATAGGAGGTGCGACAACATTATATCCCAACCTAGACCTGATCTTTGATTCAATATGAGAATTTAATAATTTCTCATACTGCTGAGATGACAGTTGATACTTCTGAAGTTTCACTTCAGTTGATGCATGATCAGCCATGGATTTTGTTAAGGAAGTGGTCAAATGCTCAACTTGTGCTTTTAAACTGTAGTTTTTGATTACAATTTGATCTAAATCCTTTTGTAAAGAGTTAATTTTTATTTGATATAGTTTATGTTCTCTTACATGAGATTTATTCAAAATCATTGTTTCTTTAACTTTATCAGCCAATTGTTGAGCATGGACTTGTTAGGACTGTGTACAGACACAGTACTAACTGATTTATTGTATACTAACTCAAATAGTGCGGAATCCTATTTGATTGGGGATCCAATCAGTGAGAACACACGAAGAATCGATCTTAGAATGAATCTAAATGTTAAGAACGATTGCAAAATGATTTAGTGCAATCTATGAACTTGGAACAGGTTCTCTAAAATCTCTGGACGGCTAGGGTACGATTTAGTACGTAGGTGTTAGAATTGTTCTGTTTTTCCATGAATTAAGCGGTATTTATAGGTTAAGGTTTCTCATTCGTGCGACTCAGCCATTAGTATGGTTCAGTCGTGCGACTGAGTCATACGATTGTTCCATCCGCACAACTAAAGCTTCAGTCATGCGACTAAGTCAATCTCAGGTCACAATCGTGCGACTGATCCAGTCTCCTAGTTCAGTCGTGTGACTGGTTCATTAGCATGAAGTTGTTCATGCGTATGGTCCATTAGCATAGGCCATTCGCATACGAACTTCACATGACTAAGTTTAAACATATTTCTCAACCATCTTGACTAAGAACTATGTAAACAACCACAAACCTATATAGTTAGTTCAACCATGCGTTATTACATAATAAGCAATGAAATATTCAATATAATAAGCATAACCACATATTATATTTCATTCAGTACCCATTATATTACATATATGTAAGACATGAAAGACATTTTACATTTGAGCTCTTAAACTAGGTACACATGTATCTACAGGACTCTATATCTCTCTACTTCCTCGACACATATCGATGAACATAACCTGTCTTTTACCTCACTTGCCATGGATGGAACTTTGTTTTCCATGTGAGCCATTAGAGCTTGATTTTCTTCCAAGACTTCCTTCTCATACATACTCCAGTCACAGGTTCCATCTTGAAGAATGATCAGCCCAAATTCTTTTGAGTTGCTTGTTCCTGCTGATGTATTAGTGGCTAGTGGGGATGAGTTGGTAAGTTATGGTTGCCTGAATGATCTTTGAGATGATGAAAGTTGTTTAGACTGATGTTGCTGATGTTGTATTGAGTCAGAATTATGTTGATTGCATTCTCTAGAAAAGTATCCATAGAGATTGCACTTGAAGCATCTTACCTTTAACTTATCAACACCAATCCATGTTGATTTACTTGCAGCAGCCAAATTCTTGTTTCTTCTTAAAAATTGTTTGGCTATATAAGCAATCATTGCCATTTGCCATTGTAGATCCATCTCCTCCACTACATCCGGAGGTAGTTCTTCCAAGTCTTGTTGGCACATGTTGGCAGAGGTTAATGAGCTTCCTTGGTAAGCTTGAAAGCTGCAAAAGCTGCTTTTTGTTCTTCAGAGTCTAGAATGACAGTGTTAGACTCCGATTGATTGTTGATTGAGGGCTTTTCTGATGATGTATCTCTTTGATCATCAGTTCTTTATTTCTTTTTTCTTGACTTACTTTGAGAAGATTTCTAAGGAGGTTTTGAAGCATAAAAACTTACTTCCTCCTTATCTTCACTCAAAGTACAAGAGTTATCACCATCATTGTTGGTCATAAATGCACTCTAGCACTTCTTGTTTCTTTAAAGTGATACGGTGATATATGAGTTCTCACACTCTTGTTTCTTGATTTCTCATCCATGTCAAAAGCCGCAACTTTAGCCATTAGAGTATCTAGTCCAACTGCGTTGAGGTCTATGGTGTTATTGAACATGGATACAATTTACTTCTAACTTTCTGGTAAAGTATGAAGCATTTTCTTGTTCAATTCCTTATTTGTATATTTCAACTCCAAAATTTTCATTTCTTTAACAAGTTGCATAAACCTGTGGAGTTGTTGAGGAATTGATTCACCCTCAATATGATGAAATGTTTCACATTATGAACGAAGGGTATCCTTCCTAATGCTTCGGATTTCATCACTCCCTTCACAGAGTGTATGAAGAATCTTCCACAAGGAATTTGCTGTTTTGTAATTTTCACACCTGATTAATATTTCCTCTTGTAAAGCCATACTAAGCAAGTTGTATGCTTTAATATCAACTTTAACCTTCTTAATATCATCAGATGACAGATGTTTCGTACTTATGGGTTGATTATTATCATTATAATCCGGCCCAAGGGTGGGTGGAATATAAGGGCCTTTTGTTATTGAAACCCATAAGTCAAAATCTGTAAAATTTACATGATTCCTGAACTTGATCTTATAGGATTTAAAATCTACTTTTGTTTCGAACTTTGGAGGTTGGTAAGATGATCCACCAAAGTTGCTCATGATTAGTTAAGATCTAAGACTTTAACTAATAAATTTATTCAAAGGATAGGAACTAGTTATTAATGTTTATCAATAACTAAGATATGCTATTCAATTGATTTGAATATAGATCCAACTTAATCGAACAGTGTACTGCCGAACGACAAATCAAATATCACACAAACTCTTTGCTAAAAAAATAGATCTAATTAGTAAAAACTGACAAATATAAAGAATTTAGAAAACAATTAAACACAACTAACACTGATAGATCAATCGATCTAAATCAAGGAGCATTTGGCTCTGATACCACCTGTGAATCCAAGGATCACAATCAGAAATTATCAGTGTTGGTTGAAAACAAGTCACATTTGCGGAATCAACGTTAACCTCGTTTAATTGTCTTTATTAAATTTCAATATCAATAATGACTAAAGAGTGAAAAGAACACAATGAATGTAACACAATTAATGATCGGACAAATATTCAATTCAAATGTATTTTATTAAAAGATGTTAATGATTATAATTGAATAAACAATGAATGAACGAATGATATTGATTTTAGTGTTTGATGATGTGACGGCTGCTAGGGTTTTGGTTTGTGTGATTTGATTTGATGTTTAGTTGTAATGTTGTTGCTTGGATGATTGTCGTCTCGGTCGTCGCAGTCGTCCTTGATTTGAAACCTAGGATCCATATTTATAGACAATAATGCTTTTGTAAGGAAACACCGGATCTCTTGGGATTTAATTGTGTTTGTTAAGGAATCATCGGATTTCTTGGGATTCACATTACTTCCTTGTTGACTTGTAACACTTGTATTATTTGAATACAAGTGTTTGGACTCCGCAGGAAAAGTCTTCCATAGATGATTGTTCTTCCAAAGAAATCTTGTTCTTCCGAAGCAAACTTGTTCTTCCAAAGCAATTGTTCTTCCGTAGGAATCTTGTTCTTACGAAGGAATCTTGTTCTTCCGAAGCAAACTTGTTCTTCAGATCTGGTTGTTCATCCACAGAAGATCTTTGGATGTAATTTACTTGTAAGAAACATATCTACAGAAGAACAAAATGTTCATCCGTAGATGTTTCTTGCACTTGGTCAATTTCATAAATTCACCAATTATAATGTTTTACCTGCAAACATACATAAATCAACACACACACACACACACACACACACACACACATATATATATATATATATATATATATATATATATATATATGGGTTAACCTATACATTTAATGCATACACAATAATGAATTATAAACATTCATTATAGATATTAATTCAAGTTTTAAGCCTATACAAAATGGAGTGAATCTATTGATTCTAGACCTAACAAATACCCTTGCCTATAAAAAATTTAAAAATA
>BJCM01216073.1:0-16090 GCA_018326385.1 Flaveria bidentis | reverse complement strand
GTTTTAAGATTTTTTTATAAATATTTTTTTACAAAAAGTTTGTTTATTAAAAACTTTGGTTTGTAGTTATTCTTGTTATTTTATTAAGATTGCTTTTATAATTTTTATCTTTTTATATATTATTTTAAAAGGGACCAATTTAAAAAATTTTGTTTTAAAAGGATTTAGTGTTATAGAAAAATTTAGTTTATATTAAAATTTTGTTATTTTATTATTTTTATATTAATAAAAAATTAATTTAGTTTTGTTAATAAAAATTATTATAAGAAGATAACTAGATTTAAGAAAATATAGATGAAGAGAGAATTGTAGCAATTAATAAAATTAATTTTTAATATTATTTTATTATTTCTATATTAATAAAAAATTAAATTTAGTTTTGTTAATAAAAATTATTATAAGAAGATAACTAGATTTAAGAAAATATAGGTGAAGAGAGAATTGTAGCAATTAATAAAATTAAATTTTAATAAGAGTTAGAAATTAGTTAGTGTTTAAATTACTATAATACTCTTTTAAAGGGAAAATTATGTAAGAATGTCTAGAAAGAATGACATGTGACAAAAAAATGACTTAAGAGAATAACACATAACAAAATAAACCTTATTTTATTAACTACAATAGATTTGTTTTAACTAAATTTGATATAAAGAAGACAATATATATATATTAAGTGATAGAAATGCCAATGATCTTTAGGTTAGTGCCTTTAATTGGTGTTGGCGCTTATAAAAATGATATGAGTTTGAATTCTTATAAGTGAAATATTACTTTAAAAAAAACAAAGTGATAGAAATGAACATTTATGGCAACAAATAATAGAATAAATGCATAATTGCCATAATTCCATCAACCCATTAATACGATAGTGATGGCATTGGTGCATGGACATGAAGCTTCCGTCCTATATATATATATTCATGGTAAATTATAACGCACTCGCACTCTGTCACCATCACAGCGGCAACTTAAAAATGACAAAGTCTATCTGGCTCACCACATTTCTCCTCCTCCTCATGCTCACTGGTAACATTCGATTTCGTTTCTCTCTTGATTAAATTATTTTCATACACGATTTTTATACGTTAATTAATTTGTAAAACTGTGCACAGAGATTTACGTATATATAAGAAATTAAAAATGAGTAACTTATATCATAAAATATATAAGTTGCAGGCATTATGGCAGCCGGGCCAAGTTGTAAAGACATCATTTCTACGATCACGGGATGCGACCAAAACAGATGTGATTACAGATGCCTTAGGAAACATGGATGGCATGCTGTGGGAAGATGCATAGGCTTTTTCAATTGTCTTTGTATGTTCCCATGTTCAACAGAGAAGATCGATGTTACCAGCAATGTTGTCTCTCCACTGCCCTCCAACCGATGATAAATAAATGATATATTGTGCAGCTTTTTTACATACATGCTTTTATTTGAAGATTAAACACTAATCTTTTAATATTAATAATATTTATTAGTCGTTAATACACTTTTCGGTGGTAAAGATTTGCAAAAATATAAAATTGCCATATAAAAACTAATTCAGTAATATAATATTTCCCAACTCACCCATACATTAAAGATCATTTAATCAAACTTTTAAAAATACATATTTCTCATTTAATTCATTGATGTGAGTTAAATGTTATGAAACTATTAGATCATGTGTAGTGATTTTAACTAAATTTTTAGTTAAAATACCATCTAACGCCACATAAGCAAAACTAATTTCACTAAAATCACTTCTAAATCAAGTGTAATGGTTGAAACTAATTGGAATTAATACTCGATTATTTTTTATTTAATATTCAATAAACATAAAAAAATTGATTCATAAAACCAAATAATTAAATACTATAACATTATATATCTATTCAAAGACCATTGATCGGTGTTTTGCAAGCAAATCAATAATTTTGCAAGTAATTTATGCAGGAGGTACAAGTGAGTGATGCATAGGTGATTAGACCAGTTATATAATTCCAATGATTACCAGGTGGTTTCTTTAGAATCTGCCACCAAAATAGGAGAGAGAGACATTGTAACAGAGACAAATTTCTTGTTATAATAAAATAAAAGTGAGAAAAGAGTTACCATTTAACTTTGTAAAACCCCACTTGCAGGACACAACTTGAGAAAAAAACCCAACTGCATATCCAGAGAAAAAACCTTGAAACCTCAAGAAAAACCCGACAAAACATGAAAAAGTAGAATCTTTATGAGCTACAGATCGATCTTGTAGCAACCCATGCTCATGAATTAATTAGATAGCAAACAACGAGATAGAGAAAGGGATATCAAGTCAGATGGTTATCAAGAACAACCAAAAAGAAGCAAACACTACAAAAACCAACATTAGATTGGGAAAAAATAAGCTTCAAAAAGAGAAAGCAGATTGAGTATGATATCCACAACTTATGTGGTTGAATTTCGTCGGAATCTATCATTCCGGTAGCAAAATGTAGGTAGAGGTCTACCGGTTTTCACTCTCATGAAATCCGGTAGGCTCCAAACGCATTTTTCTTATTTGATTTTTAATTACTTGCACAGTAGATACATTTAGAGAGATATGGAGAAACAAAGCGGATATAATGATCGATATGTGATGGGAAAGGAGATTGTGGTGTGGAAAATCTCAACCTTCACGCTCGCTAAGAGGTTGGTGATGATCCATTTTGGCGCCTCTTTCATTCTCCACGTGGTGGTTTTTAGCGTCATATTAAGTGCCATATCACCACCTTTGGCGCCACTTTTAAGCCCACTACGTACGATCTTATTGCTCAAAATTTGATTATTTCAAAACATTTTAAATCTACATGTTACAAATACTTTAAATAATTAATTATTCAAATAATTATTTAAACAATTATTTAAATAATTAATTATTCAATTATTCATTTAATCATATTATATCACAAATAATGATTAAAATAATTATTTTTTTCACACTTTATACTTAATCTTTATTATAAAATAAATTATTTAATTTCACTAATCATTCATTATCGTTTTCAATCTTAATTATTTAATTGATTTATTTCATCTTTATTGAATCAAAATATAATCGATTACATTATTTTATATAACTTTATTATTAAAACTCCAAATTTTAATTGAAACTCTAATTCATATTTAGTCATTAATCATATCATTATTCTAATCCTAAAACACCGAACCTTAGGTTGAATCGTGAAAGAATCATTGGAACAATTTTAATCTCTTATTATCATCTAAAATGCATCTCATATCATGTGAGTTATCATGTGAGTTTTTCATGTTATTTTTTACTTTATTTTACACCATTTGGAGTGAAACATGTTAAGCTTATAAATATACACTTGTAAAACATCTTTATACTTGTAATACATGAGCAATTTGTTTATAAACTTGTCATGGTTATTTGAGATATTTGTGAGCCTTATATGATAGTCATCTTGTAAAAACAATCATTAACTATTGCTAGCCTAGCGACGTCATAGATCTATAGGCTTGACAAGCCTATTTGGTGCTAAAGCCCAGGTTATTGTCGGCTCCTGATGACGTATCTTGTTTATCATGAGAACCAAGTACACTTAGCTAATCGTTATAAATTATTGTGGACATATTTGTCAAGGTTAGATTGTATCATTATGATATCTATATTCTTGCAATATTTCTTAACCTATGACATGAATTGCTTCTTAAAAGTTACTTTTATACGTATGTACAAATTCATGGGAACTCACCAACATTATATGTTGACTTTATTTTTAACATGTTTCAGGATGCTACTTTGAGGAATTATTCTTGCTCATTTAGGATTTGGACCTAGTTTAACTAAAGATTTTATTTTGTTGTTTGAATCTTTATTGTATTGTAATGATTTATTTGTTTAGTATTATTCAATGAAAAATGACAATTAATATTATTTCAACTTACTTAATTCCATTAGCTATCAACAATCGTTTCACATTCGTTCGCCTCGATGATTCCGTCGTCGGTCGGGTTGTGACAACCACCACAACACGACCATTACCGCCACCACCACCATCTCATCACCATCTCACCATCATCATCTTCAGGTCATCACCTTGGGCTCAAAGCTCTATCTATAAGCCCTAAAGTCAGAATCCCCAATTTGGGTTTTAGGGATTTTGATTAAAATGTTGTCACTGAATGTATGAGGTGAGACAAAGTGGTTTTACTTGTGGCTTCGTCTGACCTGGGTGTGTAGGTGGCGATGGTGGAGGTTGGAGAGAATAAATGGGCAGTGGAGAAATGGTTAGGGTGGTGGTCGGATGTGAGGGAAATGAGAGTGGTGGTAGTGAGATAACGGTGATAGCGGCGATGGTGGTTAATAGGAATAGGTGGTGGAGATAGTGGTGCGGCGATGGTGGTTGACGGGAATAGGTGGTGGTGGTGGATAGATGGTTGTGATGGTGGATAAACGATGGTGATGGTGGCTAATGGGGAAAGGGGGTTGGGTTTTTTTAAGTTATATTAATTACAATAATGGTCCTTGAATAAAGGAAAGATGTAATATAACAAAATTAATCCCTCAAAGGTTATTTTAGTCATTTCATTTAAATTTAACAGAATAACTAACGTCTATTAGTCTTAATACCTTAATTCGTTACAAAAAGTAAAACACAATACCTTAATCCGTTACAAGAAACCCTTAGTACCCAAACTTGTTATTTTGAATAAACCATATGGATCATTTAGGTAATTAACTCTATAAATTATGTGATAATATGTAATTATGCCTATTTTGATCATTTTACTAACATAAGCTAAATAAAAAAATTACACAAACGCTTAAAAAGAACTTATCAACTTGTAGCATATAAGTTAATCCAAACACTTCAAAATAACTTATCAAATAATAAAAAATAAACTACAAACTATTTTAAAATATAAATATAAGAGTAAACTTTTCTTTTGCTCCCTGTAGTTTGGTCAAAATAACAGTTTTCATCCAAAGGTTTCAAAATCTATATTATACTCCTTATGGTTCGTAATTCATCTCAATTAACTCCAACTCACTAACACCATTAAATAATTTCGTTAATTACAAGGGCAATTTAGTCCTTTTACGAATAGGGACTGATAATATAATTATTCAATACTTATTTGTAAATATTAAAATTTATCTCACACACATTATTACTCTCTCTTTATTCTTTCTCTCTCTCTCTCTCTCTTTCTCTCTCTCTCTCTCTCTCTCTCTCTTTTCTCTCTCTCTCTCTCTCTCTCTCTTTTTTTTTCTCTCTCTCTTTTTTTTCTCTCTCTCTCTCTTTCTCTTTCTCTCTCTCTTTTTCTCTTCATTAGGTCACCTCCCAACCACCACCACCCAACCACTACCATCCAACCACTACCACCACACAACCGCCAACCGTCACACCACCACCACACAACGGGTAACTGCCACTCCACCACCACACAGCTCTTATACAACCACCACCATCACACTTCTTCCTTGTTTTTCCCCTCCCTTCGCCACACAGCTACTACCATCGTTGCCCCCTTGAACCACATACACTAGATCTGAATGCCTAAAAGCCACCAACCATTACACACACACGCACACGCGCACGCCCCCACGCCCACGCACGCGCACGCGCACTCGCACGTGCTTGCGCCCGCGCACACGCACACGCACACACGCGCGCACACACACACACACACACACACACACACATATATATATATATATATCACTCACATATTCTCTCTAAATCTCTCCCAAATAAAACCTTAAAAGCCACCAACCACCAAATCGCCATCACCACCACCACAACACATCCACCGCCACTGTTAGCCCTTTGCACCTCCACCACTGCTTATCATCCATAGTCATTGTCTAACCTACACTATACATGACCATCTCTAAACACCTAAATCGATTTAGGGTTTTTGAAGTAGATCAACGATGGAGATTTGAGAGCGATGGTGGTTGGCCACCTTTGATAAGGCTTCATCTAGGGTCGTGTGGTGGTTGGTGTGACAGGTGTTGTGCGATGGGAATGGAGGGTGATGGGGTGGGTTTTGGTGTCGGATTAGAGACGGAAGAGGGGTTGTGATGGTGGGTGGTTGCAGCGCCGGTGATGGTGGTCGGTGGCAGTGGGTAGGAGACGATAGAAAAAAGTGGGTTGGAGATGATAAAAAAAAGTTTAAATTAATGCTATAATAAAATTACATAATTGGTCCTTTAAGTTACTAAACAAGTTTAAAGAAATATCAAAATAGTCCTTAATAATAAATTGACTAAAATACTCCTGGAGTTAACAGAAAAAAATTAACGGTATTAATGTGTTGAAATAGATTGAATAAATTGCAAACCATAGGGAATAATATCGTGATTTTAAAACGTTCGACCAAAACATAGAAAGAAAAAGTGAAAGTTTAGTCTGATTATAAACCCAAAAATAAAAGTAAAGCCAAAAACAGCCAGTAAAACAAAAGAGATAGCTTCTTCCTCCTTTTCGCCTTTTTCCGAGAGAAACACAAACCACGTTGCACTGGTTTCTCCTTACCCCTCACTTGAAAGTTGAAAGTTGAAAGTTGAAAGTTGAATCACATAAAGTGTAATAATATCTTTCATCGATTCGCCATGGATGTAGCTTCAGAGGAGCTCCAGTTCCTCTCTGCAACAGACATTCTGAGAGAATCAATGGGCATCCCCAAACAATGTCCCCAGACCTTCTACCTCATCACCCTAACCCTAATCTTCCCTCTCTCATTCGCCATTTTAGGCCACTCCCTCTTCACCCACCCAATCATCACCCAAATCCAGCTCCCCTACGCCTCCCAGTGGTCCAAGCTCATCCTCTTCCAGTTCTCCTACCTCCTCTTCCTCTTCCTCTTCTCCCTCCTCTCCACCGCCGCCGTCGTCTTCACCGTCGCCTCCCTCTACGCCTCCAAGCCCGTCTCCTTCTCCTCCACCCTCTCCGCCATCCCCTCCGTCTTCAAACGCCTCTTCGTCACCTTCCTCTGGGTCGGCCTTCTCATGGTTTCTTACAACATCGTCTTTCTAGGGTTTGTGCTTCTCTTGATTGTGGCCATTGATACCCAGAATCTACTTCTGTTCTTCTCCTTGGCCGCGGTGTTTCTGCTGTTTCTTGTTGTGCATGTTTACATCACCGCCCTTTGGCACCTCGCTAGCGTGATCTCGGTCCTTGAGCCTGTTCATGGCTTCGCTGCCATGCGGAAGAGCTTTCAAATCCTCAAAGGGAAGGCTCGGATGGCTTCTGTTCTTGTGTTTGGGTACCTTGTCGTCTGTGGGGCCATCAATGGGGTGTTTGGTGCGGTTGTGGTGCATGGTGCGGAGTATGATTACGGGGTTTTCTCCAGGATTGTTGTGGGGGGATTCTTGGTCGGTGTTCTTGTGATTGTGAATTTGGTTGGGTTTCTGGTTCAGAGTGTGTTTTACTATGTCTGCAAAAGCTATCATCATCAAGGGATTGATAAGAATGCTTTGTATCATCATTTGGGTGGATATCTTGGAGAGTATGTTCCTCTCAAAACCAACATTCAAATGGAAGATCTGGAATGATCACCACTCATTTACTATGCTTAGAGATGACTAGATTATCTGTTTGTTCGTTTGTTTCTTTGTTAGTGTTTCTTGTATCAGAACCATGAAAGGAATAGATTCTAATATGTAAATTTGGATACTTTTTATCATGTTTGATGCATTGCTTGGTATGATGTATAAAATTTGATCAGCTTCCTTGGGTCTGATTCTGTTGACACTAAACAATAAGCTTAAATAAACGCACATCCAAACACTCCCTGTTGGTATGTTAAATCCTTTCGGTCTCGCTTTTCTATGACAAGTATGTTGGCGCATCCTATCTAGCAAAGTTGGAGTAGGATTATTAGGGGTAGTCATTTTGTTCTTTTGCTATGTACAGTTGTATTGTAATAATCATGATGACCTTCATTGTAATATACACAGTTTCTTTTGCATTTGGAAAGGACATTTTATAACATTCTTGTTCGATCTAACATGTTAAATGACAGTGGAAGCATACTTGTTTTGAACTGTCTTGCTCAATTTTCGTTTGTTATTATTACACTTGTTCTTATTGTAATACAACTGCTACAATATGCAAGCTTGATGAAGCAACAATGAGATATCGTACGCAGATATTCAAGATAAAACCTGGGATCAAAGCTTGCTTTTTGGAACACCAACAGGTGCGTCTCTAGACTTCTTCTCTACTGTCTTGGAAACTTGTTTTACAGCCTCTTTTGATATATGACGTGGATTGCTCAACCATATTCCTCCATCAACCACCAATGTTGTACCGTTTACGTAACTACCTTCAAACAGTAATCAACTTGGGTTTCAGTTTTACACCCAAAATAATATGCACATAAATGAGCATAGCTAATAGATACCCAGCTCACACAAGTCTAAACTCTATAGACTATATATTGCACACATTAGTGCAACTCTGTGTATGGATATATGAACATGCATCATATGTTAACCAGACAAAACAGGTCTGGCAGTTGGTCAAAACATGTTTGGTAAAAACAGTAGTTAATCAGTAGGTCGGGTTAGAACAGGTTCCTACCAATACGGGCTTTGGTTGAAACGGGTTGTTTCGGAAATGATTTTATTTGTTATTATGACAACCAGTGGTGACAGGGAGGAAGTGATGTGTGATGGAGGTGTAGGTGGCGTTAGTGGTGGTGCGAGGGTATGGAGGTGGTGCTGGTGTTGGCCCTGTGGACCCTTTTGAGTTAGTTTTATAAAAGTGACCCATTTTTTTGACCCTCACTGACCTGCATCGGATGCAAGATAGAGAGCAGCCATGGCAATATCCCACTTCTTCCCCATCCTGTACAAAGCAGATTCTTGTTTTCTCTTAAGCAGTACTTTCTCGGGTAGGAGCTTGGAAGTGCCGGTGGTGTCATCAATGGGGCCTGGTGCAATCCCATTCACTCTGATTCCATAATCTGTTCCCCACTCTAATGCCAGGCTCCTTGTAATGCTATCTACAGCTGCCTGTTACATTCAACAAATATGGTTCAACGATCTGCAAGTTCTTTATTAGTTATTTATAAAACCTGGTAGATTCGAGGAGAAACCTTTGCAGCAGAGACATGGATTTGATACCAGGTTGCTGTGTAATGCAAGGTTGCACTTATGTTTATGATTACAGCACCTTTCTTCAGATGTTTAAGTGCTTCATGACACATTGTGAATGTCCCAACTGCATCTATGTCTATCACTGCAATCACCGATTTTACATGTGATTTTATTATTTTGAGTAATTACAAAAACATCACTCAAATATCAAATAATTACAAATTTAATCCATTAGATGTAAAAGTGTTAAATGTCATATATAAAATGTTAGAATGAGAAAAAAAAAATGTTTCAATGCAGAAGAAGACGCAATCCTAAGACCCCATCGTTGGAATTAAGAATGCAAGAGCTAACACAAGTGCTAGTTCTTGAGACAGTTCAATGTTTTTCAGAGGGAGTGGCGAGCACCTGTTCGGAAACCATTAGGAGATAGATCCTCGGCAGGGACAAGGAAGTTTCCAGCCGCGGCATTAACAAGTATGTCGAGCTTGCCAAATTGCTTAATTGTCGTTTCTACAACTTGAGCACAATCCTCTTTTTTTCTGACATCTCCTTCAACACCAATAGCCTAAAAACAGTTGAGTTACTTTTAAAAGAAGAGAACATTTCAGTCACGAGTATAATTAAAAATCATATGTTGTCTGATGAAGCTTGGGAGATATTGAGAGATTGTGTTTACATGAATGCCGAGGGATCGAAGGGCAGAGGCGGCAGAGTGAAGGACATGTTTGCGACGACCCATGATCGCGATGCAGGCTCCATGTTTGCCCAATTGTGCAGCGATTTCATAGCCGATTCCGGAGCCACCACCGGTTAGTAATCCTACTTTCCCCTTCAAGATATCCCCTTTGAATGGCGACTCCATTGAAGGACCTTCTTAATTTTGGTTTGCATGACTCGTCCTTCAAATGACTGAATATGAATGTAGTGGCCAATGGGGTGGGCCGGCTTCACACATCGGTTTCTTCTCCATTCCCTATTTTGTTTGATTTTCACGCAATTTTTTTAATTCACAAGATGCCATTTTGGATCTTTCCTTTTGTCTTTTTTAGAAAATGATATCGTTTACTTTAATCTACGTCTTTACAAATTAATAACCTATCCGGATATAATGTTTACTGTTTATACCATTCGTGTGTAACACGACTTGAAAAGGTTAAAGTAAAAATAAATATAAATAGTTAAGAAATATTAAGACAAGACATGATACAATTGTAAGTCTCATTATATTAATTTACTTAATTCTTTCTATTATTAATAATAATATTGAATACTAATAATATTACTCATACCATTTTTAAACTAAAAATGTATAATTTAATAAATAAAAACCTATTTTTTAATAAAAAACACAGTTTTAAAAAAAAGTTATATAAAATACAAATAGGATGAGCTTTTTTAAAGAAAAATTATTTTTCTTAAAACAAAATATATAAAAACCATAATTGTTTTATATAAAAAAGTTTAAAAAAATATATTTTTATTTATTTACTTAAAATGACTATTTATATGTAATTATAAACATATTTTACTTTCAAAAATAGTTTTATGACTCATAAATTTTTATTACTAATTATTTAATTTTTTATTTGTTCAAGCCGTGTAATACACGAGGTACTAACCTAGTATAATTTAATAAAACAAAATCTCTATATGATACATGACTATTTTCTAGCATGTTAACGTAATCGCCACCTAGACGCCATCTAGGATTGTCCATGTGTTATCAACACAATAAATTATAATTATTATAAAAATCTTGACTTTAAAAAAGCTTACTTAATAAATCTTATTTGATATCATACTAAAAAGATAATTTTTTATATAAATAATTAACATTTTATTAAGAATAGTTTAATGAGACTTAATATTATGAAAATATAATTTAATTTGTAGCTAAGCATTGTTAATACTAAAATACTTCAAAAAGATATATAAATAAATTTATGGATATTTATTAATAATAAAATCTTTTTTCTTTATATACTATTATTCATTACTTAAATATCTTTATTATATGCAATAATTTTATTGATATGTTAGTTATAACATATATTAAATTATATATATATATAATCTATTATATAAATTTTATTTTAACCCGTGTAACACACGAGTATCTAATCTAGTGGTATATAATGTGGATACATATTATTCATTATTGTTCAAATATAGAACATTTTCAAAATCTGAAAGTATAACCCAAAAATCTCGGATATATTGTTATTATTGGAATTTAAACTTTTTTAAAATTTAAAGATTGAATAACTTAGTTAGTTAGTTTGGATAAAATCACGCATTGAATAGCAGATTAAATTAAAAATTGAAGTTATTAAATTTTCGTTTCAATCATTAAAGTTTAAATACTAATTTTGGAATACTATTTAATTTAACATTAAATATTGTTTAAAAATGATTCATGAGATTCTTTTTAAAATCATATTACTAACTAGCTTTAGTTACCCGTGTATTGCATGAGATGCGGAGAGTTAATTATTAAAATAACACAAAAACATAGATAAAACTAAATTTATATATTACACGAGTTGAAAAAGTAAAATTGATTAGTTGTTGATTGTTATTTATATAATACTAACATTAGTAAACCCGTGAATTACTCGAGTTATAAAATAAAATATTAATTATAATGAAAGTTTATGAAGTATAAAATGATATTTTAAAATAAGATATAATTAAAACTATATATGAGTAATAGTTATAAGTGATAACTACAAGTAATAAAATAATAATACTAATTTTTAAACTTTAGGTTTTATTTTTTTTTCCAAAAAAATTTAATTATTTTTTCAAAACAAATCGTTTTAAAAATATCATTTTAGAAGTTTCTTATTATAACTCTTAAAGTGACATCTGCCAATTTTGGAAAATAGAAACCCAAACCCGAATCCGTTTGGGTCAATTTTTGGAAAATCAAATATATTAGTTAGAAATTTAATTTATTTTAATCTCACAAAAATAATAATAATACTATTTATTCAACTTCCATTTATTAAATCAATTCATTGTAATTTCATGATTTATAGAATAAAATTATATAAATTAATGAAGTTTTTTTTGTCATTTATGAGTTTTAATTATAAAACTAAAATAAAGGATTAAAATACAAGATAATTATTTTTACAAATATGTAAGGTTTATAAAATGTTATTAATATTTATAATATTTTAGATATTTAATTATAATAAATAATCAAATTACAAGTTCTTATTAGATTTGTAAAGTCTACAAAGATTTAATAAAAAAGAAGTTGTTAAATTAAAATTAAAGTTTAATAAATTTAAAGTTTAAATTGTAAGTATTCTTTCATTTATTTAAATTATTTAATTTTATATTTATTTCAAATTCCAATCATAACTCCCCCTTAAAAGACTTATAACTCACCATTAACACCATTCATAACCTACTCCTAACCTCAACTATAAAAGCAAGTCTTAGGTCTCACTTTTCATTTGCTCATTCTCTAAAAATCTCACTCTTATATCTTTCTTTCATCCATTAGTTATAATCAATTTGAAGAATTTTATTTTACAAGAAATTTCAACAATTCTTAATACTAAGATAATCTTTTATTGTTTTTATATTATACATTTCAATCATCATAACATCCAATTATTCTCATTATTTTATGTTCTTACTTTTATTCTTTATTCTACTAAATCTAATTTTATTTTTAATCATTATCATTTGATCATTAACTTTCTAATGTTCACTAATCTTATAATAATCACTAACATTCTTAAATCAAACTAACAACACCCTAATGTAAACAAAGAATCCTGTTTGCATATGGATGACTATGCCGCCACATTCGGTTATTCCACAAGATTATTTCCATAAGTGATGGCTATGCCGAATTCTTGAAATATTTTTATATAACTCAAATGAAGTCTAATATATCATATATCAATATAATAAATTTACACTAACCCGTTTCATGCTTTAACGGTTTTAAAAATACACATAAGTGCCTTACTACAATTCTGGCAGAATATAATCTGACTTCAACCGACTATAACTTGATCATAGCAAACTAAATTTGAGTAAAATCAGACTCCAATATTAAGTTCATTGAATTATCTTTTCAACGACAGTTTATACGTTTTCAAACTCAGTCGGACGACTCAACAATAGCCTTCACAAGATAAGTGCGCATTTCAGCACCTTCTGTCTTGTGCTGCTTGTTTGACCGGCACCTTCTGTCTTGTGCTGCTTGTTTGAACTATTTACGGATCTTTTTATAAAAATGTTTCTGAACGAAAGTTGTCCGGGAGACTTTGAACTAGTCAAATGTAAATTTTTATAATTTTATGAAACCGTTTACTATTTTAAAAACTTGTTTAAACACATACCAACCATTCTTTCCAGAATCTAAAATTGGTACATAATCGTTCTTCAATCTACCTTTCGCTTATTGGTATTCTTAAGTGTCTTAACTTCTTGTAATGAGTTCCGATCTTATGTTATTGTTTTTGTATCATTTAGGACATCACCTTTGACTCTTGACATCCACACTTTCTTATGTACTCTACAACCATCACTATTATTGTGAGTTTTCCAAATGAGTTTTCCAAGTGAGTTTTCCATTCCATTTTTTACTTTATTTCACACCTTTTTGGGGTGAAACATGTTAATCTTATTAACTTACACTTGTAAATATCTTGATACTTGTAAATGCACATGCAATTCATCTTTATTTTTTGTCATGGTTATTGATATTATCGTGAGGGTTATATGAGATACATTATACGTTGACAATCATTTACTATTGCTAGCCTGGCGACGTCATAGATCTATGGGCCTAACAAGCCTACTTGGTTAATCCAAGTACACTTAGCTAATCGTTTAATCTTGTAATCTGTCAAGGTTTGATTGTAGCTATATGTATTTTATAAACTTGCATAATTCATAACCATTGACATGAATTGCTACTTGTAAATATTTTATGTATATATATATATATGTATACTTAACCCATGAAAACTCACCAACTTTCAAAGTTGACCCTTTATTTTTAACATGTTTCAGGTTTGATACTTGAGGAACTCTTCTTGTTCATATAGGACTTGAACTTATATAAATTAAACATCTTATGTTGTTGTTTATATTTTCGTGTATTGTAAATGACTTAATTGACTTGTATTATTAAATGAATAATGGTATTTAATATTATTCCAACTAATTTAATTCCATGTTCTATGAACAATCGTTTCACATTCGTCCGCCCCGATGATTCCACCATTGGTCGGGGTGTGTTAGATTGGTATCAGAGCCATGGTTATAGGGAATTAGGTTATTAGAAATGAAATGATCTAGACTATAACTAAGTACCCTTACACATGAGTCCTCTCATGTATTTTATATGCTTAGATATAATTTTATGTGCCTTATGTGTTTATACTTGATTATATGATTATAAGTCTTATATGCTTATTTTGAATCTTATCAATGCACACACGAATCTTAAATCATATTCTAAGGCATTATGTGCCTAAATCAAATGGTTTTCAAAATGAGTTTTGAATCTTTATTCATGGTTTTCAAGTCTCGTCCAAATCTATATCTTATAACTTGAAACATGTAATGCTGGAAGGGCGTGATGCCTGTATCTTGAGGTGTTCTGTCTAGGCAAGGTATTCATATAAATCCAAATCAACCGATGGATCCATTTACCTTACCTGAGAACCCTTGTGGTGAGTGTCCGTTTATAGGTACGCATGTCTTCATTAAGGTTGTAGTTGATATAATACTTTGATAAGTCAACGCATTGCTTTGGTTTGTAAACCGAACATTACACTCAAAACATCTTTGTTATTTTGAATCATCTTATCATTGATCTTGTCTTCTTGGAACTTAAAACTCATTACCCAATTCTCATAACGACCCTTAATAATCTTTTTGAATGTCTTCCCCTTAAAACGCACTTAATTTGAAAACTAATTTCAATTATACTCTTATTCTGAACTGAACCATTAATCTTAACAAACACGATTTTGAAATGAGTTTAAACTAATGTAACTTTGAAACCTCAATGACATAGTAAACAAAAATCGATCATCTAAGAACCATATCGAAGTTATTTGCTTTGAGGAGCTCTTATGAATTCATATCTCCTCGAAAATTGTCTTAAGAATATTTCTCGTGTTCGTCAAGTCAACTCTCGTATTGATCTGATACTTGGTGCTTCACTCGTGACAAAACTTCCTTAGTTGTCACGTACCATCGAAATGCATGTTTTTGTATTAAATGTGTTATCACCCATGAAGTATATCCGTCGTAGTTCTCAATCATTTCGTGGAACCGGGCGTGGTTGAACCATCTACCATGGGGGTCTAAAATGCAAAAGCTTGTCAATCAAAAGGTCTAAATAAATTGATGATCTATTCACCTTGTCAAGAAACATATGAAGCCTCAAATCATGGAATTACACAAACTTAAGCGTAGCGAAAGATCATAATTAAACTTATTGAAATTAAACGCTCCCACGAGTTCCCTTGCAAACACAAAATGAAATCTAAGTTTTCAAATAACCTTGAAATTAAATTTCTCGTGATTAAATTTTTGGACGAAATTTTCTAAAGTAGGGGAGATTGTAACATCTGCCCATTTTGAAAAATAGAAACCCAAACCCGAATCTGTTTGGGTCAATTTTTAGAAAATCAAATACATTAGTTAGAAATTTAATTTATTTTAATCCTTCAAAAACAATAATAATACTATTTATTCAACTACCATTTATTAAATCAATTTATGGTTATTTCATGATTTATAGAATAAAATTTTATAAATTCATAAAGTTTATTTGTCATTTATGAGTTTTAATTATAAAACTAAAATAAAGGATTAAAATACAAGATCATTATTTTTACAAATATATAAGGTCTATAAAATGTTATTAATATTTATAAGATTTTAATTATTCAATTAAAATAATAATCAAATTACAAGTTCTTATTAGATTTATAAAGTCTACAAAGATTTAATAA